>VZUA01020813.1:12005-31724 GCA_013401035.1 Horornis vulcanius | reverse complement strand
ATGGAGTTTTTTTTTTGTTTTGTTTCACTGTAATGCAAGAAACTGAATTTGGAGGAGGGGAAAAGCTGATGTTGACTTTGAGAACGAATTTTCTGCTCTCATCAAAGAACTGCTGGACTTTTTTATCACTTTTTTTTTTTAAGTAGTTTTATTTTGCACTCCTCCTGAAGCAGTACTTCTAATAACTCAAATATGTGTCACCTACTTAGGAATGAAAGCAGCTTAGGAAGTGTGCAGCCCCGGCTTGATGCTTTGAAGTACATTTAAGGCTTGTGAAAAGTCTTGGAATCCCACTTCAGAGATGGAAATCTTTATCTACAAGGGAAATTCAGGTTAGCCAAATACCTGAGAAATCTTAACTCCATCTTTTACAAATGCCAGTTTTCCTATAAATACATGGAAAACTAATAATAAACACTAATAAATCCAGGTATTTCATCTCAATTTTAGTTTCATCTGCTTGGTGCAGTAAAATGTTATTGAATCCGCATGGCAAATAATTCAGCTCTCTTTACATGAAAAAGCCAGTTTGCCTCAGGCTACTGGCTGGATTTCTTGAGTTGTGGTTTGGGTTTGGTTTTTGTTTTGTTTTTTTGTTTAAATACCTCTTCCTTTTACTTCTAACATCATGGTCTAATGAGCATATCACTCCACTGCAACTTGAAAATGTCATGGATGACTCAAAATTAAATTCCTCTGGATATCAAGAAAGCATCTGTGCAGCTTAAGGCAGGAAAATATGAGGTACAGTTATGAAGAAAACCAGAGGGTATAATAAAGCAATGTATGTGCAACCACTGGATCTGCAAAAAACCAAAATCTGCATAATTTGGAGATCTAATCAGCAAGAGAGTTTGCATGTGTACTTGCCTGTTCACCCATATAAACACAGTGAATGTTAAAAGCTCGTTAAAAGGATTAAGAGCCTGTTAAAAGATAGGTTTTAAAATATTGTAAAGCACACCAAAGCTTGCTAAGGTGGATCATGAGCTGTGGGAATGCTAAATAATATCAGCTATTGTAATATAGTTTACACATCTGTCAGGGCTTTAAAACAGTGATCAGCATAATCATCACCAAAGACTCTTAATGAGATCAGAGGATGGCTCCTCACTGGATGTGTTAAGAATTTTAATGGAGTAATGCCTATACTTAGCAACAACTACTAACTTTTTAATTCCTTTATTCAGGAGCTGATAGGGAACTGCTGTGGAGAGAGCAGACAGCCCTCCCTGCAAGAGGCACCAAGGACAAATAGAGGGAATGTCACTTGCTGGCTTTGTTCTCTGTGGAACAGCAGCTGAGCACTTGACATTGGCTTCACCTCCGTGCAGAAACGCTCCCTCAACAGAGCGTGGTGGCACCTGGGAGGTGCCGTCACTGTCACATCCACCTTGGCCCCAGACAGATCTGTGTCCTGGGAGTTCAGTGAATGCTCTTAGTTATGAATGTGAAATCAGGTACAAAGCAAATTAGGAGATGTAAATTGTGACCAGAGCCACTCCTGACTCAGCCACGAATAAATTGTTTCAGTGTCTCTGTCAAAGTGTTGCTGTCGAAGCTCGCTCTTCCTCTGAGTACACTGCCAGGCACTGGCCACTCTGTGGGTGAGAGAACTGCCTAAACTCTGAAGGTGAAGAAAAACAAACAGCGAATTCTTAGTTCAGCTGATAGTTACACATGTAAAGAAATTCAAAGAGGATTTATTAATGAATTTCCAGCATTCCTAAAGACCTGTGCCTGTGGATATTCTGGTTACCTGTTTAACAGACAAGGAGAAAGTTACCCTCTGCCTACACAAGGCTGAGCCACAGCTACATCCTGTGTCTATTTTGGAAAATGAAGAAAACTGTTGCTCATACAAAGTGGGGGAGGACAGAAGATACCAGGCCACCTCACATTCCCCTCCCTCACATTCCCAACCCAGCAGGCTGGTGGGACTTTGAAAAAAAAAATCCAAATAATTCTTTTATTCTGCTCATGGTTTGGATTGGGCAATGGCTGGTGAAAATGTATGGGTTTAGATCTCCAGGAGTGGAGGGAGCTGTTTAATTGGCAGCTGTCAGCTCCTGAGAGAAACAGGCTAGATGTGCCTGCTGGCAGCTGAAATGTGTTCAGCTACATCCAAGAAAAGGAATTCACGTCTATTTGCTGATTCCTGGCAGGATTTCTCTCTTGCATAAGTTTATCTCTGAGGAATAGAGGATCTGGATCTTTGTTTGCAAGGAAGCTGATTTCTTTTTACTATGTTTTGTGAATCTTGGTATTGTGAAACATCTTTTTATCACTGTGGCAACATCAACTGTGACTCTAGAAGACTCTGATAAGTTAAAGATATATTTTCTGTCTATCTGAGGAAACTTCTTTCTCATGTGACTTTCTAAAAGTGAGTGTTATTTCATTGAAGATGCTGGATCTAATGGTAAAATAAGTAATTTTCCTTTTATCCCAAGGTTGCTTTAAATTGCTGTGGGCTTCAGTGTTCTGTTACTCTCTCATTGTGCTTCAGCATTCACAGGTGTTCTGCTGTGCCTGAGAGAGGTTTTGGGACTTAAACAGTCCCCAAAAAAGTTAATGTTCCTTCTGTGGTTGGTATGAAAAGTAAAAGTGGCTGTAGCCTGCTCTGATGGTTTCTCTAGGCTCGGTGCTGATGTTTGTGAGAGAGGGGATTAAGTTCAGCATGGCCTTTTCAGCCCTTTAAACTCATGCCGATCTCTCTCTTGCCCTTTCAGGTCACATGAAGATTAGTTACACTTTGTATGAGTGCATAAAAACATATAAACGTTTTCTTTTTTTTTTTTAGAGTCTGTAGACTGAATTACTCGAGAAGAAAATGAAGAGTAGTGCCAGGCCTTGGAGTACAATAGCAAAGCAAAGCAGCCATGGGGTTGACAGAGGAAAACCTCTTCCCACCACCTCCACAGGAATGAAGACATCCAAATCCTCCACTTCCCTTGCCTTTGAATCCCGCCTCAGCAAGGTACTAATCCTTGGAGACTGTTCAAGCATTCCAGTCTTGTTCCAGGTTAAAGCTTTGGTTTAGTCCTCAAACTGCTACACTCCCTGTATTAAGTGTAGGGAGACTTAAATTTTGTTGTGTATTAAATTTATAGACATTTCTCAAAGTATTTTGCATGTACTGAATCTGTACACTCTGTGTGTGAGGGAATTGCTTAAACTTTGAAGATGGATAAAAACAAATGGCAAATTCTTAGTTCAGCTGATAGTTACACATGTAAAGAAATTCAAAGAGATTTATTAATGAATTTCCAGCATTCCTAAAAACCTGTGCCTCTCCCTTCAAGGCAAAATATCTTTAACAGAAGATACTGCAATGTAACAAATGCATTTAATGAATCCTATTTTTCTATACAGATATATTTAAAAATATCAGAAACTTTTATCCAAGTAATGTTTTTAAGAAAAAGGAGTAATACACCTGAAATGCTGCTGCATCTGCACCCTTGCAGCCAGCAAACAGAAGTAACCTGTCATCCAAATCCATACCAAGGTTGTAACTTTCTAGTAATAAAGTTTAATGAACAGTACGTAGCAGGGTATTTAGATCTCCTCTTGATTAAAGCATCATTAATTGTCACAGTTTTTCAAGGAAAGGATTAATTTATTGAACTTGCTGTGTAGACTCCTAGATGCACTTGCCAATAGGGTATTTCAGTGCTGCAGGCAGGTTGTGCTGTGGTTGAGGCTGCGCCTCTGAAGGAATGGTACTGAGGACACTAATCAGGAAATCTGATACGATTGATTTATTTAATTTAGTGTTAATTGTGGAGAGATTTCTTCCTAATGACAGTTAATGCCTTCAAATTGTCCAGCTGCAAATGCAAAATCATCAAAGTGGCTTCCTTGAAGAAAGGAAGTAGGAAAGGCACCGTAGTTGCTGCTATAGGAAAGAACACATTGAAGAAATTACTTCAGAGTGACTGCAGAATTCTCTAAAGGTCAGAAAGTCAGGTTGTTCCATTCTCCTCCTAAGAGTGAGCTGACAAAACCTCTGCCAGGAGGCAAAATGTTCGTTGTTTGGTATCCTGGAGCACGTCAACACTTCAGCTATTGAAACTTACGGGCTCACAGGGTCCAGGAAACCACAGACTCTGAGTCAGAGGAGGAGATGAAAGGCAGAAGGAATTAGAGTTGAAAGATTTCATTTTGCTTAAAAATGTTTCACATCCAGGAACCACTAAATAGGGGCAGTGCTCTCTTTTCTCTTAACCCAGCAGTGGTGTTCAGCCTGTGCTTCAGGGACCCCCTGGTGTCACTGGACAACTTCAAAGGAAGTGGATTTTCATTTGTGAAAACACTTAAGGTGTCCACAAAAGTACAGAAAAACTACTGCTCTAGGAAGATTCCAAAGCTTTGGTCTTGAAATACTTATTTTTCCCAAAATTAATTAGAGTCTGTTACTAGAGGCACACAAATGGGAAATCAACTGACCAAAGTTCTGAGATAAACTGCAACTTCTGCTTGTGAAGCAAGATAATTTCAGTGTTTCCCTTTGAATCTTACCTTGTGCTTGTGTTCCATGGGTTTCTGGAGTAGGCACTTAGAGTAGACTTGTGTCACCAGAGATTCCTTCCCAAAAAGATGTAAACTATTTTCTCCTTGCCTTTCAATTATTTTTGAACAGTCTTTCCCATTTTCATTTTTCATTGTTGGAACAGTATTTTAACTCTTAACCCACTTTGTAAAAACCTAGAGTGCAACACAAATACAAAAATTATGTCTTCCGGTTATCCCGTGGGGTTACTTTATGGAAATGTTCATTTTCTCTAAGGAATCTTGCATTTTGAACTAACTGATGGGAATATTCAGGGTCCTGAGCTGTTCACCCTCTGTGTCGCAGCTGAAGCGGGCGAGCAGCGAGGACATGCTCACAAAACCTGGGGCGGCAACAGCAGCTTCGGGAGTCTCCAGGCTGAAAAAGACCATCACAACAGGAGCCATTTCAGAGCTTGCTGAGAGCCGGCTGAAGCCCAGCACAGGTAGGGACAAAGATCGTCACCCGTGCTGTGTCACTGCGTTTGCCAAGGTCTCAGCAGAGCCAAGGGAGATGCTGGATGGTTTCAGGAGCCCGGGCAGCCCCAGCAGCCAGGCGGTGGCGCCGATGGCCCGTGCCCGTCCCCGCTGCGGGTCCGCCCCGGCCGGGGCGCATCCAGCCCCCGGTCTCCAGAGTGGTCAGCAATGGAGAACTCGCTGTCTGAAGTTTTCCCCATTTATCAATAGCTTTCTCTTTTCTCTCTCTACTGAGGGAGCAGAGCTTTTTCCTCGCTGCTCCTGGGACACGGCAGGGGCGTGAGAACAAAGAGCCAGCCCTGGGCATCCTCAGCCTGTGCGGCTCCTGAGCTACCCCGGGGCGCGCTCTCCCCAGCAGCCTCAGCCCCAGCAGCTTGTTCCCATAGGTTTCAAACCTAAGCCTGTTTCGAAAGGCAGCGACACCATCTGCATACCAAAGGCTTCAGTGCAAACGCTCTGCTTTCCCCCAGGAGCTCAGCAAATGCTTGCTTTTGTCTGCTCCCTGGTGGTATTTCCAAGGGAATGTGAGCTCTTATTAAATTTGACCATGACCTCCCTATTTGTCACAGCCTCTGCAGGTTTTGGCTGTGTGACAGAACAATGTTACTAANTATATATATATGCACCTTTATATACCCTTGGAAGAAAACAATGTGCCTTGTAACAGCACAGATGTTTCATAGTAACCCAAAGACAGATCCCATTCTGCTGTTAATCAGTGTGTAAATCCTCAAATTTAATAGTGACTAGCTATATCCAAAGGAATTTGGGATTCACAAGCCAATAAAGAGGCATGATGCTTGGGAGGAGCCACGCAGGGAGAAGAAAACCTGTACAGATGATGCAGCACAGGATCCTGGGAATGCAGCCAGGGAAACAGCACTGCAGGGAGCCCAGAATGGAATACGTTTGTCAGATACCAAAACACGAGCTCTGGAATAGAGAGCCCTCTTCTGTATGCAGCTGTAATAACTGGGATTGGAAAAGGGAGATTTATGATGTTGACTGCTTCAAATACAAAGGCTGAAATGGTTTATGGAGGTCAAGTTACATCTGGGTATTGCTTTGCCACTTCAAATTACATCACTGGATATAACCTCATATATTGCTTTGCATCAGCATGTGTAGAAGCATGAATGGGAATATTAATGTAAATGAGAAGAGAACAAGTGTATAGATAAACACTAGGAATGTATGTGCTACCCCTCTAAAATTGTTTTTAACCTAGAGAGAACTGTCCCAGCTCTTACAGGGACTGTTACAAGTGTGTGTACAATGTCTTACATGTCTGTTTTTACA
The DNA here is from genome assembly GCA_013401035.1 of Horornis vulcanius. Classification (NCBI taxonomy): domain Eukaryota; kingdom Metazoa; phylum Chordata; class Aves; order Passeriformes; family Scotocercidae; genus Horornis; species Horornis vulcanius. The sequence goes on along the minus strand of VZUA01020813.1, from coordinate 25,394 downwards.
GTGGTTCCATAATCCAAAAGGGTGCTTGGAAATCCAGCTGTATTTCTGAGAACGTGTCATTGTCAGGGCCACTGGAAGGTGCTTGATCTTACTGAGCAAGGTTACAGAGCTGAATGCTTTGTCACACTGAAAAAAATACCAATAGTCCCACTAAAATGGTGTATTGTTGCTAAGAGAACTAACAGCACGACAGAGGGCACAGCATGTTCTAGGGAACATAAGTAGGAAAGGAGAGAACGTTTTCAGCTGCTGTATTTTGTTGCAATGGCATCCCAAGTAGTCTGATTGTGATCATGATGCAATGCTGACTGTGGAGCTAATCCAAGTGAGAACGTTCCAGTAGCTGGGACATGCAGATGTTTGTGTACGCAGCCAAATGTGTAAATCTAGAAATTTATTCTGAAATCACTTTCTTTTGTTTCTTTGATGGCCTTCATCTGTTCTGTGTTTTCCTTTCATGTCTTGACTGCAGGCATTATGTCTCCCCCTGGTTTGGGCTTTTTCTTTGGTCTGTTACTCAAGTGAGTGGTTTGATTAATTTACTGAAATGATAGTCTGTTAATTCCAGCCACACTCTGGTGGTACTCAGTTGGTATATTAGTCTTGTGTGAGAGAATTTAAAGGGAAAAAGGTATGGAAATACAAAAGCTTAGGTTTCTTTCTTCTTTGGGTGTGACTGTACACCATTTGTGTGTTGACCTTGAGCAATAAGACACGATCCAAATGCTGCAGATAATAAATAATTAACCTAAAAGTTTGGTTGCTTAAATAGAACTGTTTCTATGCTGCCCTTGTTGGAGTTGCAGTTATTTATTCCAGCCTTTTATTGATGGAACTACCCCTGCCTGCCCTGTTGGGAGCTAACACAGTAAATCATAAACAACTTAAAGGGGGATGAGGCCAAGCCCATGTATCCATCCTTGGCAAGTGGAGTTGAGCAAATGGAGCTGGAGACTGATTCTGGCTGGAAGTTCTGTGCTGTGATGGTTGATTTTGTAACTCCTTGGCAGTTTTCAAATCCCAGGCAGTGGAAAATGATGCACAGGGAGAAATAAATGTATTGTGTTCAGCTTCCTTATCCACAGTGTGATGTCTTCCCATGTCCTGTCCTGAAGTGGCTGTTTGGGTTTGTTAAAACCAAGCTTACAGAGCTCTGGCATTGTTTTTAATGTCTCAGTAGATGAAAAAGAGCTGGAAAATTGTAAAACATGAGGAAGAGTTCCCTAATCTTGGAAAACATTGATTTTAATGCATCTACTTGTAAAGCCATCCAGTCTGTGAAGCCATATAGCAAAGAAATGATTGTAAAATGTATAAATAGAGAAGTTTGTATATTCATGTGAAGCTAGGAGTCTCTTGTCCTAAGGTTCAGGATTGTAGGAAATCAATTACTTCAGATTCTGCTCCTTTGAGGTCTGCAAACCAAATAACCTCACAAAATGCAATTTCACAGAGAATTTCAAAGCTTCTTATGTGATCATATACCTCTCAGGAAGAACATTGCATGGCAAGACTGGTATGCAAATGGAAAATTTGAGGTTCAGGCAGATGAAATTACTTTCTCAATGGAGCCTGGAAGTAATTCCAAATCCTTGCTCTGAGTTCTGTCATTCAGTCCGTACAAACTCCCAGTTCAAGCACTTTCTAAAAACTTCCCCTGGAGGCTGTCTGGTTTAATCATGTTCCTGTGCTGCTTTGATGTGATTTCAGTGACAGCTGTTATTATCTGTCAGGTTGGACAGGAACCAAAAAGAGACTTATGCTGGCCATCAGAAAGGAGAGAGCCAGGATGTGGGCATGGCACAGTCCAGTCACACATCATCCAAAACCACTGAGACTATTTCAGCCATTCCCATTTCTCACAAACATATTGATTTTTATATCAAGTGCTGCCAGCTCCAATATGAGGTATCAGTTATCCTTGAAATGTAATTAAGAGATAGCTGTACTTTTTCTCAGGCTGCTTCATCAGTTTATTTTTCATAGCTAAATAAAGGCTAAATCTCTATAGACTGCTTGATTTTGCCTAAGAAACAATAGGAAACTGTCAATAACACTGCTGTTATCACCTACCTTAGTATTTATAGAAATTCTGGTTATTTTACTGACAAGCTTAAGTTCTTTCTAAAGCCCAAACCAGGAGACAGGTGCTACACCTTCCCACAGTGATACATCTTTGGAGGCTGGGAGAAGCCAAGATGCCAGCAGGACTGTGAGGGGTGGCCTGCTGTGTCACCCCCTGCTCCATCAGAAATTACCATTTATTTTTATGCATAAAATAGGAAAATCAATACTTGGCCTGAGTTTTCAGGCAAAATAACAAAAGCCTGTTGCTTTCTGTGTGTTCCTGCTGAGTTGATCCACATCCAAGGCTGGAGATGGTGCCAACCCAGGAGCATAGGGGAGGGGAGCTCAAAGATATTAAGAGTTTCAATTATCTCCTCAGCATCTCGTGTCGAGGCTCTGAACTCTGCAGGTTACCTGGACAAAAGCTGCTAATCCCAGAATGGAACATTGCCAGCATTGGAAATGAAGCTGCTCTGCAACACAGGCTGTTGTAATAAACCCAGCAAATTAAACAGGGAAACAAAAACACCAAGAGATTTGGCATAATCAGGGAAAACTATAGAAGGGCCTGAGGCTTATATTCTGTTGTGGCACAGTTTGGGTTGAACAATCTTCAGCTCCAGTAAGGAGGGGCTCTGTTTTGATGAGTTTTTCTGTGATTTGTCATCCACATTCTTGCCCAATAATCAGAGTTAATGTCCCAGTGATTAAATATGATACCTGTGTATCTTCAGTTCCTTCCTAATGCTGGTAGAGCACATACCATTACTCCATTTGTCCATCATTGTTTTTTTCATGTAGTTTATGTGAAAAGAAGTCTTGATTTCTCTCTAAAACAGCTGCTTGCAGCTTTTCTGTGTAGATAGTGCTGGTATTCAGAAAAGAAAGGCTTTAACTAAATGAGGCCAACTGGTCCTTGCCAGCACTGGTGTTAGTGCTGGGAAAGCTTGAGTATCACTGGTCAGACTTGTTCACCTGTGGCTGATTCCAGAGGGGAGGCTGGTGTGTGGTTTTATTGTACATAGCACTCATTAGATATGCTTCTTTCCCAGCAAAATTGAAAATGTGGCACGCTACAGATTTCAGAGCTTCCATGTTCATAGAATTGTCATTTTCAGCTTGCTATTTGATAGTAATATATGGACTCTATCAAATTTACTGTCTTCTCTCAGCTAACTTCTCTGCTTTGTGTTTGCCACTTTCTGATGTGGGGTAAAAATTTAGGTTAAAGTGAAGCTAATCCAGACCAGAAGCTGTCCCTTCATAGTCAGAAAATTCAAGGAAGTATCTCTTAAATAAAAGCTTTCTTTAAAGAAGAAAAAAACACTGAAAAAGAAATCTAACTGACAATATAGTAGTTCATAAGATGCTAATGCACCCCAATTAGGACAGGAAAAAGGAAAGTGATTTCTATTGAAGGACAGCTCTCTGACCTTGGGGCCCTTTTACTCTGCCATACATCAGCTTTTGACAGCGCCTGCTTTTTGTGATCTGTCACATCAAAGCTCTGCTATAGGTTTGGGAGAGGTTGCTGCACTTTGCATTCAGGCTTGTTACTGTCTCATTTTTCTTGTGAACGATAGTGCCAAGTGTGAGGGACACTAATGAGATCGGTATGTTCTGTTCCACCAGGCTCCACTGCAACCAAATGGCTGAGCTCATCTGGGCTTTCCCAGGGGCTGTAAATATGCTTCAAAACCTCATCTGGAAAGCCACTTTCATTCTGCTCCCCCTTCCAGGTACAAGACACAGCTCTTGCATAATTATTCTTTCTTCCAAAGAGATTCTAGGTCTAAAAGTGGTATAAAAAGGAGATTCAAAATACTGCTTTGTCAGGCTGCCATTCAGTTTGGCAAGAAGTGTTGCAGGAATTTAACATGCAAGCAAGGGAAATGTGTCTGCATTTACATCCAGAGCTCTACATGCAGCTGGATATGCATATTGACATCGACACATGCCTATAAATACCTGCAAGGATGTTTAACATATTGCTACAAATATGAACCCAAACCTGAACCTCCCTGGCATTCCTTAGCAAAATGTTTCCTCTGTGTGTGATTTCCCCAGGTGTCAAGTAGTCAGACTGAGTTTCAGCACCAGCTTAGAAGATTTCACCCACTATCCTCTGAAGGGAAAGCTCAAGATTTGAGGCAGATCAAGTTTGGCATTCCAGATTTAGGTTATGGCTGCTACTCCTCAAGTTTCTCTTCTTACAAGGGCTTTTTTTCTTGCCTGCAAATAGAGATGTTGATTGCTGATGCCTTTGCCGAAAATGTTCCTGCATGTTGTTGTTTTTCATGTTCTTTGAAGTTTTGCTCTTTCCCTCTGTAAGCCATGGGTAGTTTTGCATCCTGGAATGGCTGGGAATGGAGGCTGCTTCACATGACTGTTCTTCAGGCAGCTTTGTCCTCTTTGATAACTGGCAGTGTTGTGAGACCAATGCATTTAGAGGCTGTCTGGTAGGATTTCTGATACCTGATCCTGTTATGGATAACAGGCTTTTTGAGAGGCATTCACAGGCTGGCTGCAGTCATCTTGCATTATTAAACAAGCAGGAATTAACTTCTGCTGACAACACTGTCTGCAGAACGCACCTTCTTCGGTTTTCCTGCTGTCCTAATCTACTGCAAAATTTACATTTCCTGTGCTGAATTTCTCTTAATACATTCTGAGATTCTGCATTCAGCTTCCTGTTAAAACCACCTGTGAAAGAGACCCTTTTTTCTGTCTATTCCCCTGAGAATGACTTTGTTGGCACACATGAGCCCCTCTGGGACCTGAGCCAGTTAAGAGGATTCTGTGTGTGGTAGGGATACTGAAATGCTGAACCTTGAAGACTGTAATGACTTAACTCATTAAATTGTTGACAGCTAATTGGCTCAAGCCAACATGTATAGGGAGGATTCATTACAGCTGTAAGGGAACTGTGGTGATCCCAAAAGCCTTGCTAGGGACACCTAAACAGAGAGGAGAGCATGCCTGGATGCTCCAGGAATAGCACAAATCTAGGATCTCCAAGGTTGTTTTCATTTCTTTTCAGGCTTCTTTGCTGAAGTTGTTCAGCAAAGTCAACACAACCTTGCTCTGACTACCTGCCCTAGGTTAATTATCAGCTTTCCTTCAGCTGGTTTGAAGAGAAATGATCCTTAACACAAATTCTCTGGGCCTAAATGTATTGCAGCCAGAATGCCTTGGCAGAGGGCCATTGTGTTTGCACTTAAAGAATGGGAGGGAGAGGGAAAGGAACGCAAAACTGGCCTGGTCTGACAAGTATGCAGATCAGGGGAGGGCTTGGCATTCCTTGTAGTATTTTTTTTTTTTTTTTTTTAGCAGCTTTTGGCTTATACTGGATTTTAATACTGTAGAGCAAGAGGGGAGGGATAGACAGCCCATCTCAGATGGGTTCCTGGAAGGCTGTGGTTCTGTGCCATGAACTGTGACCTCACCAAGGATCTTCACTACAAAAAAATTTGTTTCTGGCATGGTCAAAAAAAAGCTGTTGTTCATCTGGGATTCAGCTCTAGATGTTGTATTCCTAATCCTTTGGGGTCCACTACACAATGGGAATGATACACAAATTCTGAAGATTTGTTTTACCTGCTGCTTATATACTTGGTGCTCGTAAAATCTTTAGCATTAATAGAAGATGGAGAGTGTGATAGTGTGAACTCTGGTTTTCATGATGTCCACGCTTTGGGCCCATTCAGTTTGGTCCAGCATCAGTATCTGTAACTTTTTTAGACCTCAGTCTTCTGGAGGCACTGTCAGCTACATGGCCACTGCAAATATGAGATTTGGTGGGGTCTTCACACTTGTTCTCATGAGCATGGATTACAGTTTGAACAGAAATTGCACTCATTCATTTGCTGTGTTATGAGTAGGATGCAAAGAAAGTTGTGCCTGGGAAGCAAGTCCTGTCATTTGACTAGAGAGTTGAAAGAATTATATATGTCACATTTTCAATAATTAATTCCCTTTCTCACTCTATAGGAGTGTTTGTGAAGTTTTATTGGCAGCCCAACAAAGAGCAAGGGGATGAGTCAAGCCTCATGCTTAGGAAGAGACCAACTAATCTGCTTTGTAGAGCTGAAATTCATTCATTTTTTTACCTTTATTACTGAAGAGGAAGGGAAAGTAATGTAAAATGTTCAGATGACAAATAGTTGCCTAAAAATTTAGCCATGCATCTGTTGTAATTTGTTACCTGGTCCCCATGTCATGCTTGCTGTTACTCCTTTTTCTTTTTCCTCAGCTTGAGCTGCCAGCTCCATAAGCAGTAATCTCTTATCCATGCCTTCTGCTCAGGCTGTAGCTGTATTTAAAAATTTGTGCTTTACCTTTCCTTATGGACCTGGACTAGATGTCTTTGGCGTGACATCATTCTCCCTGTCATGGTGTTAGAATGTTCTGACTTATGTTTTGTGCCACTGTCAAAAATAACAGATTGGTTCTTCCAGTCCTGGCTCTCCTACAGTGCTCAGATTTCAGGTGTTTGCTCTGAGTCAGTGATTACATTTTATAATTACTCCAGGCTTGCACCAATGCTGCACTGGGGCTGCACTGGGACCTTGTTACACTATTCCCTTTTGTGATTACAGAAATAGAAAGCAGGTGATGAAGTAATAAATGCTCAGCTTCAGGATTTATCAGCCCAACAGACTCTCACAGCTAAAGCAGCCTCTCAGGTGAGTCCTGTTGAAGAAAAGCAGAAGTCACTCTATAGTCTATAATGGAAGAAAATCTCTGTGGGAGATACATTTCAACAGCAGTTGGAGGAAGTTTGCATCTGTACCTTGGAAAGGGCAGGCTGAGTACCCACCATAGTAAGATCCAAGGCTTAAGAGATCATAAGATGACTTTTAGAAAAAGAATGCACTATCAGTGATTCCTTTTTATAGAACTTTGATGGCTTATTCGTTAAACAAAGCATTTTGTGTTTGACATGTCATAAGACAGAAGTAGACAGGAGTTGTTTAATGTCATCCAGATATAGACAGTTGTATGAAAACTTTTCACTTCATCTATGAAGTGTCAGGGGAAGAACAATGGAAAGCTTAAGACTGACAATGAACTCGTCCTATTATACAGAAATATTAGCAAAATTCTGCTTCTATCATATTGAGTGGTCTCCAGATACTTTATCTGAAGCAATGGATTCACACCTAGATAGATTAATTCTCCATTTTTTATTTTTAGGCTGTTTTGAGCCTAGGAGACGCACTAGTTTATTATTTCTGAATTTGTTTTTAACCCTCTTGTTGAAATCAAGACTCAAGAGGATTCTGTCAGTTACCCACATAATGGAAACTGATCACTGGAGTCATTTGGTATCCTTGTTTCCCATGTACATCAGGGCTCCAGGAGTGTGGAGCATCTTGATTTTTTGGAAAGATGGGCAGTTGGCCAGGCTCTGAGTGGGCCTGTCCTATGCAGCTGCTCTTGCAGTGACAGTCACAGGCAAAAATATTGATGATAGAGATATGGTGTGAAATCTGCTCCAGTTTGTGGCTGCAGCTCTAGATGTAGTAGTGGCTGTCAGGATTGCTGTTTTATTAGCATAAGGGGAAGGAAGTCATTGTAATAGACTTTTAGAAATAAAACACCACATCCTTACTTCAATAAAGACAAATATATTTTAATGGCATTCATTGAACCCTGTATATTGTTTAGTGTAATAGGGATGTGAGCCTGCTGTGCTGATCTCAGCATCAGTGGAAGCTGAGAGCAGCTGGGGGTGCTTGGCTGACCCAGGAATAGCCCCAGAGGATATCAGAACAGATCTGATAGATGGGACTTGTCAGAAAGGGCTCATGCTCACAATCACGGTCAGGTTTTCAGAGGAGTCCAGTCTCCATTTCAGCATCCTTTGGGTATCTATGTTTTCACGAGCTGCTGAGCATTTCTGAAACTGGGTCCTCTCATTTTTGTGACGGTTACGAGCTGCCCTTGTCCAGACATGTCAGTGCTGTGCTCAGCAGTGCAGTCAGATCTGTGGGCAAGGTCTCTTTGCTCCATAGTAAGCATGCTTCGGTTGGTGGAACTGGGGGAAAATTAACGTTGGCTTTGCTTTAGAGGCATTTGGCTGCTCAGGTCTCTGCTGAGGGTCCCTCTGCCTTCCTTCGCCCATAGCCGCGTTTCAGCGTTTTGCTTAGAAATACGCTGGTGTACCGCCCGGAACGGGCTCTCTGCTATTCTCCCCTGTCCGCCGCGGCTGTTCGGGGCAGGGAAGCTCCGCTCAAGGCGGTGCTGGAGCATCGCTCCCTCCCGTAGCCCGCGGCTCCAGCGGCGCTGCCCGACCCCGCGGCCCGGCCGGAGCGCTGCAGCTCCCGCGGCGGCCGCTGGGTGTCCCCCGGCGCTGCCCCGCTCGCTNGGGCATGAGCGGGGCGCCGGCGGCCTGAAGGAGCTGGGGAGGAGCCGGGCGGCCAGAGGAGATGGGCAACCAGCCGGGCAGAGCGGAGGAGCACGAGCAAGGTGTGTGCGAGCGGCGGGGCGGCGGCACCGCGGGGATGGCGTTTTGTTCTCGGGGGCTCCCGCTGAGCCGGCGCAGGGCTGGTGTCACGGCGAATGCCGGTGGCTTCCAGCCTGCTGGGGACACTGCTGCTGTTCGCCTTGTAAATGCGCTTTATAGCCGTTCCGTACCTGAGATCACAGCACCGTCCTTAGGGGAGCTTTTCTGAAAGGAATCCTTTGGAACAGAATGCCTGCAAGGGAGGGACCCTGTTCGCTGACAGATTTTTTTTTCCTTTTTTTTTTTTTTTTTTTTTTTTTTTTTTTTTTTTTTTTTTTTTTTTTGCATAGTCTGCATGATGCAGCTAAAAAGTTAGTGATGTACGTAAAACTTGTCAAGATCTGCAGCTTGCCTGTGTTAGCCTTCACCATTGTTCGTGGCCTGAGGCCTGAAATTTTCCAGGCCTTAGAATTTAAAATGATGCCTTTGTGGAAGGTCTCCCACCATTGTCCTTTCAGAAGTGTAGTGCTCTGCATGTTAATCAGGAGCAGATTTCATAGAAAGCTGAGAGCTGGTATCAGGTAGATCGCATTCCCCGTGTGCCAAATGTCTGCACCGTACACCAGCACGGCTGCTAATTTGTTCCTGATGCCGTAGTGCTGCTTTGGTTGCCTTGAGATTTATTTTGCTTCTTTCTCAAATGCTGAATGAGGAGGGAAACCCCGTAGGTCCACTAATTTCTGCTGTTTATTTCTCAGTTTCTTTCTGAATTTAGAACCCTCTAACACACATAAACCACAATCGGTTGTATTTCCTGGCACTCTGTTTCTTGCTGTTGCCATGGGAATTTCATTCACAGAATCCCATTAAAGTTATTATTGCTTGATCAGGGGTTTCTATGACTTCGGGTAGATATGTAGGTATTGTTTTAAGAGCAAATACAAATGTACCTGATCTCTGGTATTGTTAGCCAGGGCTGCATTGCTGCTCAGGGATCTCACAATAGATGTGCCAGCGAGTGCTGGAACAGCAGCGAGGTGTAGTGAGAACTCTCTAGCACTATGTTAATCATCGGGCTAATGAAGAACACAAAAGCTGCCAGTATCCAGTCACCAGAAGAAATGCTGCCCTAAGGGAAAGTGAAACTTTAGGCAGGAGAGTATGGCTGCCTATATCCCCATCCCCTGGAATCTGCTGGCCGCGGCCAGCCAGCGAAGTTTTGCTGGAGCTAAACGTGTCATTTAGGAGGGGTAGTACTGATAATAAATAAAGGGAGAGCTGGTTAATGGCCTTGGGAGATACACTGCCGGCTTCTGATCAATTGGAGCAAACACTCTGATTTTGCAGGGCTATTTGAACAGCTTATTGCTGTTAACAGAGATGATAAATGAGTGTGCAGACCCCTTGTGGGTTTGAAAAATCTCTTTCATCCTTTGTTTTCTCTTGATTTATTTTTTTGTTGAAGAGGAAAGAGTTATACTTCTGTTGCACCTAAGCAGTTTTTAAACTATTCTCAGTTTTTAAGTGTAGGTTTAGTAGGCCTTGCTTGAAAGTCCTCACTGTTTGTAAGGTATGAGTAGGACTTAAAAATAGAGTTTTGTATTGAACTATGTGTTCAAAACTCCAATGTTTAACCATGAAAAAGAGTCAGAAACATTTCTGCTGACAAAAAGAAAAAAATTCTGACAACATATTCCTTATTGTGTGTGAGAGTTCTGGCTTTGGAACTCAGACTTTGTGTTTTTGACAGCTAGGGTGCAAAAACCTGCTTCTCACATCAGAATGTGATATGTTGTAGTACCTCTGAGTTTTGTTTCTGCTTGACTGAACTTAATTCAGTCAGGAACACCAACATCTTGAACAACTGTGGTACCTTTAAGCTTTGTGTTTTGGAATAACCACAAGGCTAAACCCCAAGAATGGGTTGCTTTGTTGGTCTAGCTCATGATCCAGCTTTAGCAACAGGCAACCAATTTGATCTGTTTCCCTGAGCGAGACATTCAGGGTCGTCTTGTTTGTTTTCCTTCTTAGGAAACTTTTTGGACTTCTTATGGCTCATCTCTAAGTCTTTCACCCCGAACTTCCCATCTTGGGGTGCTGGGGGCAGCTTTGTTCCTCCTCTTGGTGTCAGTGGGCACTGAAGTCTTTAAAAATCTGATCCTGTTATGATATCATTTCAAGTAAAATACTTATTTTTATGTATTTATGAGAGTTATGTACCTTAGTGGTTTTTGCTATTGAGTGTAAATTCTGGGTGGGCTGGTCAGTGCTGTCCAGGAACAGGAAGGAAATTATTGCCTCCAAGCTGAGCAGCTGAAAGTTAACACATTAATACAGGAGAATCAAGGAACTGGGGCTGACTGAGCAAGGGACTGTGGTGAGAAGAAGACAGAGGAAAGAAATCCACTGCTGGTGTCTGATGGGAATGTTTTGAACAGAAGACAAGACTCAGCCCAGTATCATCTCAAATTAATCTCCATCTTCCTAAGAGTATAAGAGTGTCTAACAAGGATTTGAGAGGATTGCTTGTAATAACATTAAATTCTATAGACTTTTCCTAGCTTCTAATTTAAAATTTAAATCTTTGTGGTGTGTGACCCAAGTTTGCATCACTTCTTTGCCAAAACTCTGCTCCTTCCAAGTGGTTGGTTTTCTTGCTATACTCCAGTGCATAGAATATTCATATTTTTAAAACCAGTGGAGGTTTTAGAATGAAAACACCTATAAAGCGGTACAGAAAATGATGTGAAAGGCGAGTGAACATTGTAGCAGTTTGTCAACAGAATTAGTTTTCTGCTTTTGAAACTGGGCTACCCAGGCTAAAGGAAACAGTGTCTTCAAACAGAGGCCAGAGCACCTGTGGAATAGCTGGAACATTTCCTGGGAGCTGTATGGAAGAATCCAGAGTTATCCAGTGCACTGTGTTTATTGGGAGAAAGCCTTTCAAACATAGTTTGCCTTGGAAACAAGGAGGCCTCCTGTTATTTCTGAAGAGGAGCACTGACGTTCTTTGACACTGGTTGACACGGTCATAGGGGGGTTGTTTATCCTCTAAACATCTGCAGGTGATGGATGATGAATATCTTTGGGAAGAGGTGGGGAAAAATGACTCAATACCCACAAAAACTTTCGTGAAAGAATCGCTTGAATGGGAAATGTTAACTTCTCGTGTTGGAACAAGGTGACGGGTGGGGTTATCCAAGGGTTAGGCTTTTTTTGGGATTGTGTTTATTTGTAAAACATGCTTACATGGCTTGGATGAGAATATCAAGTGTCAGTGCATGCACTGAGTCAGTATTGATCTGTTTTCTTATGTCTGTGTTGTCCTGGCCCAGGGGTGGCTTCATTTGAGTTTGAGGAAGGGATTTTTCAGTGTAAAACCTAGGAGGCTTTGAAGAGAAATGCTATTGTAGAAATACATGTTCTTGTCATTTCAGGGTGCGTAGTCAGACCTTTTCTGGGTGCTCTCTTTAGTCTCCCTCATCTGCCTCTCTCCCCTTTCTCCCAAACATGGGAGCCGTTCATTTTAACTCTGTTGGATGTCGGAGCACCATTTCTGCCAAGCAAGAGCTCAAGAGACCAGATGAGTTTAATGATGGTGTGGGGGGAAGGGAGGGAGGAGAGAGGGGCCAGCAAAGCTAATGAATCACATAACAGCTTTCATGGAAATACCGACAGCAAGTCATGTCCTCTTGGAGCTCGGGCAGCGAGCCATAGACCTTTTGTTCCCAGTGGAGCCAACAAACCGCAGTTTGCTCTCCACTGGATAGTTTAATTCCTTAGTCACCTCTTCCTCCCACAAGTCATTCTTGCATGGGGGGTTTGGAAATGCTCTCATTTTTCAGAGTAGTAACACGCTGCTGATTAAACTGGTATTGAAGAAGTTTATTTTCCCCTGGAGAGTGATTTTTACTTGACTTAAGCTTTTCTTCCAAGGCCAGTGAGGGCCAGCTCTGCTGATTGGTCTCGTGAGGTGACTTGAGGGGACTGACATGATTAAATCATTTCAGAAGGACTGACAAACACATCAGTCAGTGGCAGGGTCTCCTCTGCTCCCAGGCCAGACACTGTCACAGTCTGGACTGACCTCTTAGAAAAATTTAGTCATGCATGTGAGTAACTTACCTCTGGAATTATGTGAGGCAGCGTTAAGTGATAATCTGAGGTCCCCTGATTCCAAGTTGAAAGGCTAAAAAATGCTAAATTAATGGAAAAGATCATCAATAAGATCTCTACAGGACCTTCCCAGCAGTTTTCTGCCCTGGTTGGGAGGATGTGTTGAGTGGGAGTGCTTTCTCCATGGGCAGGATGACAGCTTTTACAAGAAGAACTTTTAGGGCATGGCAGGCAGCAGGATGTGGTTTATGCATTTTGTGTGAGATTAATTTCCATCAGCAAAACAAAGCCATTTTTGGATGAAGGCAGGGAGCTTCTGGGAATCCTGCTGAATGAGCTGGTCAGCAAGAACTTGTTCTATGTGGGTCCAGAGCCCTGGACTGTGCTTTTGCCCCAGTACTGGTGATGTTTTAGGACCTCCCAGTGGTAGATCTAACATGATAGTAAACGTAAAAGCAAATTTTCTTGAGGATTGTTTCATTAGTTTAGTTAATGTGCTTGACAACTGTAGAGTGACAAGGAAACAGCCAGGGGATGGTTGTGATGGTGTTGGTTCTGACACAGCATTAAATAGCTTGAAAGAGGGAAAAGGGTGAAAGAAGGGAATAATGCTGGCCTTGGAGAAAAAGAGGAGCTTACTTCTTTTTGTTTGGGCTCCTCAAGATCTTGAAGCTGCAAAGCTGGCCAAAGAAATTTGAGCAAGTATTGCCCCTTGGTCTTCCCACTGAAAGCTGCCAGGGCCCTGGAGGTACTGAGGA
>VZUA01020808.1:0-14509 GCA_013401035.1 Horornis vulcanius | reverse complement strand
CCAGCCATTGAGTGGAAACCCTGATGCCTGTCCCTGCCCCTTTCCTCCCCACAGGCATCCAGGAGAGGTGAGGAAAGACAGGAGGATCACTGCTGGCAGAGGAAAGGAAATGCCAAACGAAAGGCAGCTGATATAAACTTTGTAAGAGCAAAGGCATATCCCAGGAAGGATGGGGTTCAGGATCTGAGGGCACAGAGGGCATGCAGTGGATGCTGGACTGCACAGCATGTCCCTGTCCATGCAGACTTCAGCACCTGCTCCCAATCCCTGGGGAAACACCTTTATGCTGCAGTGTTTAACTCTAGTGACTGCATTTGCATGTATAGGAAAGTAATCCAATTTTGTGCTGTGTTAGTGTGCTGCATCTTTAATGTGAAATCTTTCCAAGCTGAACTTTGGCTTGGAAAGATGTTTCTTGAAGTTATGGTGGGTGTATTTGATGTATGCACATAACAGCAGTTTTTGGTAGCACATAAACATTGCCTGCTTCTGTGCAAAGTGACAAAGGGCAGGTTTAGATTAGATATGAGGGAGAAATTCTTCACTGGGAGAGTGATGAGGCACTGGCACAGATTGCCCAGCAAAGCTGTGGATGCCCCATCCCTGGCCTCAAGGCCAGGTTGGATGGGACTTGGAGCACCCTGGTCTAGAGACAGGTGCCTGTGGCAGGGGACTTGGAACGAGATGATCTTTAAGATCCTTTTCAATCCAAACCATCCTGTGATTCTGTGAAATGCATCCAAAATCACTCTCTATCATCGTTAACATTTATCATTGCTAATGAAATTACTTACTTAATCATTTTAACCTTGATGCTACCCTGAATAAAGGACCCACGATGTATCTGAAAGGAATAACCACACATTTGATACAGTTGAAAAGATAGCCCTAATTTATTTGAGTCTGATTTATGATTAGTACTGCACTGCATGACGTGCTCTGTGCTGCTCTGTACATCATTTAGGGCCCGTAGGATAAATAATTGCTGTGCTCACCATCCCAGAAGCCGCGTGTCGGGCGGGCACTGTGTGTGGTGTTGTGATTTTAGTTTCCAAAAAATATGGGTGTGCTCCCATCATGGGGAGATGCTGAGCCATGAAAGGCTGAGGGGGGGTCCAGCAGAGTGGGGAGAAGACACCAAAGGGCTTCTGGAGTGCCAGGTATCAGCTCCATAAGAACGACAGAAAAGGCTCAATCAGGATTTTACACAGTTATTTTCTCTTAAGAGAAGTCACCTCCAGAATCTTTCCCTGTTGGCCACCAGAATGAGTGTTCAGGGACAAGATTTCCGCAATAAAGGTGCTCAGGTTTAAAAGCTGCATTTTTGTATTTGTGCCAGGCAGTGGTGATGGTGAAATGAGATACGCTGCATTATTTTTGGCCCTTAATTTCAATTTAGGATGGATTTTTCAGCCATACCTTAATCGCGTAGTGCATCTCCAATCTACAGAGAGGACTGGATCATTAGGATAATTAGCAGCCATTAGGAGTATAGGATAATATCACTATAAAGCTGTGCAGATGTTCTGTATTCTTCAGGTCTCTGTCAAAGGAGGAAATTTAACATATGTCAAGTACTATCAGTAATGTCTACTTTATTCCTGTAGCATATAGGAAGCTTGGAGGGATTCATCAAGCTAGACTCTATATTTGATTGTTTGTTTTTGAGTAAAAAAAAAAAGTGTTTTCTTTTAAAAGATCAGTAATTTTTCTCTTGCTCCATTACCCCCTCCCAGTATTTGGACTCAGAGGTATAAAACCATGAGCTCTTGCCAGTTGCTATTTCTCACTGAGTTCCAACTTGCCTTTTTGTCTGTTACATTTACTCAGCCTGAGGTCATCAGCTCTGGATTACACAAAACTGTCTAAGCTGTCATATTTTACTCCAATAAATGGAAAGGATGGCTCTGTGCAGCTGCTCCCATGTGTGGGACTTGTGACACTGGCACTGACCTTGTACACCCACCCTTGCCCAGGCTGGGACAACAGTCCCCACCACATGGTCACATTTTGAATGAGAGTTATGCCTGTGTGACACCTGATAGTTCTGGATAAATCTAGGTGCTAGTGATTTTATTCCACACCTTCAATGCATTTTTTGTTGTTATTTTTTGGTTTTGTTTTTTAAGAGAATCATGGCTGCTTTGTTATGCTACAATTTTAGATTGCACTGTGTGGATTTTGCCTCTTTCTCTCAAAGGTATATTTTAAGGTTGTTGCCATTTTAGACAGCATCTCTGAAAAAGATTTCCAGATTATTTGAATGGATACCAAAAGGTATTTTAAGTCTTAATGTTAGATTTAGTTCATATCTTTCACTCACTCTCTCTGGCTTGAAAGATGCTTTCAAAATGCAGAGCTCTGGTCCTATATCCTGTGATTGGCACAAAGATTTAATAATCTCTTTTGTCTTTATGGCAGTTCCATTTGTAGCAATTTAAGCATCAGTCTCCAGAGAGCCTGAGTAAAAAACTTTATTTAATATGAGCCAGCTAAATATAATTTCCCATTTCTTTGATCTCGACTATTTTAATTTGCTTCTTATCAGGTACCTGTAGGGCTAATAGATACAGTTGATGGTGTGCTGCTTACGGACAGATCTCATTTAAGCTACATGGATTATTGTTGGTGAGATATTGCAATATTCCTCTCATTATGGCTGTGCTAGTGTAGTTTAGAGATGTTGTTGCTGACAAACATCCTGCAGCTGTTTTGGGTAAGGGTTTTGCTTCTGAATATCCTTCCAGAAACTTCTGTGAAATATAAGGAAAGGATTTGATGAACAGCATCTTGAGCAAGTGCCTGTTGATTACCACCAAGGGTGCCTCAGTCACCTTCATGTGAGGGATTCTGGGAACATTTGTGGTGTGTGGTCTTAGCAGTGAATTGCAGACAGAGCATCCCTTTTTGAGTCACAGAAATGAGGTAAGAACTGAGTGTGAACATCAGGTGTCCCAGCTGCCTGCTCTGACCTGCCTGTCTCCTCAGCCAGGGCCACCTTTAGCAAGTGAATTGCATCCTGAAATGCCTTTCCTGGAGACAGCTGGAGAAGAGCAGAACACTGAAGCCCCCAGGTTTTGTTTTGACCACATCACTTGTTACTAAGAACAGCAAGAGGCAAATAGTTCTTTAAAATCCTGGGAGGAAAGCACCTCAGGAGCAAGTGTGAAGAGCAGAATGGAAGAGCCAGGCTCGATCAATGTTTTGTGCTATTGCACAGCACCCACTGGGGATTTAACCTGCTGCCTGCATTTCCCTTTGGAGATGAGTGTTCACAACTGGTGAGGGTAGCTCAGTGCCTGTGTCCTCCTCACCCATGGAAACCACCTGAGCATATATGTGTAGAAGAAAAAAGCAGCTGCTCTTTCGTGCTGTGGATTTGGTGCTTTTGTTCTGTAGTCTGGTAAGGACCTCGGTGCTCGTGAAGCAGAGATCAGGTGTGCACATGCACAAGTACATTATACTAATTAGAGCCAATTTGAAAACCAAACTCTTCTGCACTATTTAAAACACAATAAACAGCTTTGCTCCCTAAGTGTTAATCATCTCCTGCTGTTCAGTCTCTGAAGCTAAACCCCTCTATTCACTTCAAAACACTCTCAGTAACCAAGTGTGACATTGCAAAAAGGATTTTGAGGACTTCAGTCTGGGAAATAGCAGATGTGTTTAGGAGAATGAAATCACCAAGGTCTTTGGAACTACAAAGAAACTCCAGGCAAGAGAAGGAGAAGAAATGAAAAAACCCGACCCTAATCAATGTAAGTGGACGTGCTCTAAAATTAGCAGGAGGGGAGGGAGAGGAGGCCTGTGTGTGCTCCAAAGAGTGTCTCCCACAGGGAGAAGTCCTGCAGCTGGGGATGTGAGGTGCTGCTGGGGCCTTGGACCCTCCCTGGGGTGAGGCTTGCAGGTGATCTCCAGTGGCAGAGGGAGCCATCCAGTCTCTCCCAGCTCCAGCCCTCTCAGCCACTCTGGAGGTCAGATTCTGCCACGCCATCAGCTCTGTGAGATGGAGTGTGTTATTAAGCTGAACCTAGACATAAAGAAAGGGTTGAAAAATTGCTGCAATTGCTGACCCATGCATTTATTATAATTGAGTCCATTAGCCTTAATTTTATAATTTCTAAATTAGCTTTTCAGATTTACAAATGGCCTTAATTGCTTCATGGAGGGAGTTGGGCTTTAACAAAGCTAAATGCCTGAAAACTGTATCAGTTACATCAGAATCCGTGGGTTTGTTTGTAACATAATGCCTCCAATTTAGATCAAGCAAATTGTTTAGAAAATGCATTGTTAAAGCATCAAAGTTACTTAAAGTGATTCTAGCTAGGAAGAAAAAAACCCAAACCTCAACTGGAAGTTTTCCCAGGCAGATTCCGCCCTATGAATGCTAAGCATTGATTTGAAGCACTATTTTAGTGCTTACAAAAGGTGTTAGCATGCAAATATCAAACCTGATATTATCTCTCTTGACTAAAAGTAGCCTCTCTGTATCAAAGTTATCCAGAATTTGGGATCATTCTCTGAAATTTTCATGCCAATCTGTGAAGTTCAATATTAATATTATCATCTTCATTGTGGCTTACTTTTGGACCTGATGGAAGGATGTTCCAGTTTCTATTCCCACATCCTGGTTGGTGAGGGTCCTCTAGATGGGAGATGTTTAACCTAGAGATGCATAGCACATGTCTTGGAAAACATGTTCTTAGGGGACACTGCTGGATGGTACCAAATCCCTAATCTTTATTTTTCTGTACAAATCTAGACAGAGGTTCCTCCAGTCCATTAAGAGATGTGAAGTGTTTTCAGAGGGCTGATGGGCTCTGCCTAGAGGAGTCAGCTGTAAGGAAGTGGACAATGAAACCTCAGTTGCCTTTCAACTTGTATTGTTGTGTTTTTCGGGTTTTTTTGTTTTGTTTTTTTTATGCCTAAAAATGCAAAAAAAAAAAAAAAAAAAAGCCAAGAAACCATCAGTTTTAAAACCTTACTTTTCTTTTGAGTACATTGCTGAGACTTGAATTCAGTCCAGGTAGCACATTGCCTCAAATGGCTGTTGCTGGTGCCCATCTCCCAACAGGAATATTTTCTGATTTTTTTCCTCATTATTGAGAAATGCCAGGCTCTGGCACTGAAACGCCTTTGATGTTAATATCTGCAAGAATATTCTATCATTTTTCCTGAAATTTTGCTTGTTTGGCCTCCTTCACAGGTGGCATTTCCTAAAGGCTCTGTGGAGTGTCGCCAACTGTATGCAGGGTCAGCTCCTGTGGTCACAAAATTCCTGCTGTGCTGAACTTCATAGAGCAAGTTGTTAAGGATGAAATTTTACTTCTGAATGCCTTTATTCAAAGTAGGAAGGGGTAAGAATTAGAAGTTGTAGTTGTCTCATCTTTATCTAGAGGCAGTAAATTGAGGGGAGTAGAAAAACAAGGCTTGAAAAGTAATTTATTCAAAAGAAAAAGAGAATTTTACATATTTGGGGTTATTAATATGCATCTGTGCTTGAGAAGAAAGTGAACACAGAGACTTCAGCTCTGGTACAACATGTGACATTATGGTATGTTTGATGGTCAGTAGTACTCTGGGATAGACAAGACCAAATTACACATATTTTTATGTGAATGTTCCTTTTCAGACCTGGGTGCTTTGATTGAAGCTTAGAAACTGAACTCAGTCCTAAAGTAGGCAGCAACAAGAGGTGTAGCTAGATTAAATACCTTTTTCCCTTCTACCTTCCATTTCAAAATATCAGTGTTTTTTTCCTCTTCTGCACTAGGATGAGCTCTCTCCCCATTCCCCCCATTACTCCCCCAAAATAAAACCTCCTCTATGAATAATTTGATGCTGGGGGTATCGGTGAAGATAAACAGCAGAGGCTGTGACCTAGTCTGAACTACCACATTATTGGCTATTTTGAGGTTGAGTCTCTCTGGCTACATCAGAAATTTCCCCTGTGACTGGACAATCTTTTCCTGGAGAAAGTTTAATTTAAAACTATACATGTATTTCTATAAAAACTTACTATACTATTCAATGCATGCTTTTTCCAAGGTCAGAAGAGGAGAAAACAAACCTCAGATAGAGAATCCTCTGGAGTTCTGGTCCCAGTGGGACCTAGGTTATTTTCAGAGAATGTGGACCTGTTTAATGTGATTTTTATTATTGTACTTTAAACAACTCGTTTTGTTGCTTATTCAGTTAGCTGTGAATCTGAAAAACCACTGACAAATGGGAAAAAAAAAAGGACCAAACAACAAAACAAACCCAAACCACCTCAGACAACTAATGTGTGGATAACAGATAACATTTCAGAAAGAGGTGNTGTGGACCTGTTTAATGTGATTTTTATTATTGTACTTTAAACAACTCGTTTTGTTGCTTATTCAGTTAGCTGTGAATCTGAAAAACCACTGACAAATGGGAAAAAAAAAAGGACCAAACAACAAAACAAACCCAAACCACCTCAGACAACTAATGTGTGGATAACAGATAACATTTCAGAAAGAGGTGATTTTAAAGGTGTCACCCATGAATTGTAGCATCCTTGTGCAGGTGAGCTCTGCTGTCCTTCACATTTATGGGGCTGCATTACTAATAACAGGAGTCAGAGGGAGTGGAGGGAATCTTCGTAGGAGCAGTTGGCTCTGCTGTCACTGCACCAATTTCCACTGTCTAATCTTTCACCTCCACAGCCTCCATAAGAGGCTACAGTCCCCTTAAATGCAGGATAGCAACTATTTCCCAGGGTGTGAGGATGTGTCCCAAACCCATTAAATCTTTCAGCTCATTTTTTTCCTGTTTATCTGTTGACCTGGGGGTTACAGCATAAATTTGTCCTAAGGCTACTGAAGGCCTCTTCAGTTACAAGTACTGGAAGGAGTCTTAAGAATTCATTTAAACTGTGCATGACCCTTTTGTCTTTGTCACTGACTTTATTTGATTGAGCTTTGCTTTATTTTTGTGAAAGATTGCAATTGTGGAGGCTATAAATATTGAAAGTTTAGAGAAAAGGGAAAGTGACAGGACACAAAGAGTTTCATTGAGGATGTGTAAAAGGTAGTTTCCTCCTTTCTTTTTCCTTTTTTTTTTTTCCTTTTCCCAGCAGGAAAATAAGCAATAAGAGGTAAGTTAGGTGAACTTCTTGAAGTTTTTCAGTACTTCTCAGTTGAATAAAAAAGCATGTGCAGAATTACAGGAATCTGAGCCCTGATCTATGGGCACCATCACGTGAAGATGGGAGAGAAATGAATATAGGTGGTAGTCATGACACGGCTGAAAACAACAGCCTGTTTGATTTGCAAGCAGCAGCAGTACAGATGGTAATGCTCAGATTGGATGCTTTGATGGGATGATTTGTGCTGCATCCTTTGATGTCTGATAACAATCAACACCCTTTTATATCTAATAATATAGAAGCATCAGCCACAAGCTGTGACTGAATCCTGGTAAAGATGAGCCACAGGGCTAAGCCCATCCTCCTCCTCCTCCTCCTCCCTGCAGCTCTCCTGCCCTGCTGAATCTCATCTGCCTGTGGCATGGTTTGTGTAGAAACTCATCAGCTTGGAAAAGTTTATTTGGAAATTATTATTATTTGGAAAAGTGTGTGTGTGAGTTTGGTTTCCCCATGGCAGCACTGTGAGGTGGAAACCCCACAATTAACAGAGGGAATGTTGTATCCCAGCCAGTCCACTGCACCACCAGGCAGAGGAGAAATGCCTCACAAAACACAGATTTTTCTAAGCCCCACTGAAGTTCTTGATTTTTCCAAGTTCCCTTCAGTGGAACCCAGGAAAAATCAGGCACTGTGTTTTTTGAGGGGCCAGGGGTTAGGTGTTCTTTGGTATTCATCTCCTTAGAGGATTTTGGGGGAAAGGAAGAGCCCCATCCTGGATGCTGCAGGAACTGAGGCCCTGAATATGAGCCCAGTTCACTCCAGATTGGACAGCCAAGGTAAACCCACAATGCCCCAAGTGCTGCCATGCCTGTGGTGTCCCTTGGTGTCTCACCACACCAGGGTTGAGCTTTGCAGCTCCTGTGTGGCACCAGTTAGAGATTGAGAGGCCTTTACTTGCTTCTCTCTCAGAACTTTTTGGATAAAATTCAGACAACCACAATGTTTGGGAATTAAAATTTTGGGTTTAAATTGACTACTTGTTTCTTATACTGAGAAAATAGAGGGGTCCAAGACAAATGTTTCTGCCAGGAACCCATGACTAGTAGAAGGTAGAACTGCAGATGAGCCTCCTACAGCCTCAGGGGCTTCCCTCAGGCTTCTGAGCAATGAAGCAAATGTGATCCAACATGAGCGTTCCCAAGAAATTGGAAAAATGGTCATTTTTGTAGCAGTGGGGTTTTCTCTGGAGTATGGTGGTGACTTTGGGGGCATTCAAGAAAGCGACCCCCATGGAAATGATGTCAGGGTGAACACAGGGGTGGTGCAATTTGGTTACAGCAGAGTATCAGACTGCCTCCATATTTATCCCAGCATAATGAAAGTGGAGAGGGGATGTGAATTGCTGTCTATAAATACATCAGAGAAGTAAACACCAGGGAGAGAAGGGAAAGGAGCTAGTTCAGCTAGAGGACAGTGCTGGCACGAGAACAAATTGGTAATAAACTGGCCGTGAATAAATTTGAGATGGAAATTAGAAGCAGCTTTCTAATCAGTAAAAAGGTGAGGTTCTGGAAAAGCCTTTCACTGGGATTTTGGGAGCAAATCCCTGCCTATTTTGCAGATGGATCTTAATCAATTTATTAATGTGATTGTGTGATGTGGTTGTCTCTAATATCAAGGGACTGGGCTCCTTGACCTATACATCCCTTTAGTGCTGTGTTCCTACATGTTATATTTAGTAATTCCCTCTGAATTGCCGACGTGCACCGAGCAGAGAGAAACGCTGTATTCTTGTGATGCAATGCTATTTTTCAAAAAGTGTATCAGACTGTAAATGCACAGGGATGAGGATAGTGCTGGGTACCTTTTTATTTAACCTACTTTGAAATGAAACCCGGGTGCTAAACGGCTTTAGTCACTCAGAGGATATTGGCCATATCTCTCCACACTCCATTGCTAATTTAATTTCTGAAACTTGTGCTTCCGAAAAATATTGGCTGCTTAGGACTAGAAGTGGTAGAGGATATATAATATTCAAGGTTGCTCTATGATTAAGGACAGCAAGCTGCCATCACATACTCTAGGTGTTAGCACAGCCTTGCCCACGAAAAGACCAGACACTAATCATTTCTCTTCTACTTCCCATGGTGGTAGACACTTCAAGCAATAGAGAGAGCAATTCCCTAGTTAAAAATTGGTTTACTGGTTTTCCTTCGAGCATCTGGAAGCATCACTCTTGGATCCCTCCCTTCTGATTGGCTGATAGACAATTGCAATGGAAAAAGGAGTTGGCTGCTAAAAAAAGCCCCAGAGCCCACTCCCTAGTTTTGTACTTGGGAAAGTGAGTTTTAAAATGAATCCCGTGAGGCTGATTGAATGTGATTGGCATCTGCCACTGCTACAGTGAGGAGAGGAAAGACCTCCATTCCTGACTGGGAGAAAAGCGACACCTTGCAAAAAGCTATTATTTTCCCTTATTCATCATCTCTCAGACTTCTCAACAATAGCTAAATAACAGGAAACAAATTCTATATTCTGAGTCTGCTTTCTGAAATGCCAAAAAGCAAATCAACAGCCTAGTTCTTCCTGGGGTAAGAGGTCTCAGAATTTAAGTCAAGCTATGATGAATATACCATAATGCTGGAATTCCAGCAATGATTACTGATTAATGTGTAAACATTACAAAAAACTAGTCTGAGGGAAGTAATTTGTTTTGCATTGAACAGTGCGCTGGTTGTGACTGTCAGCAGAGTCTAATACTGATCCCAAAACTCATTTTTATTTTAAAAAAAGGTGTAATAAGCAGATCAAAGAATGTGAGAGAAGAAAGAAATCTAAATAGAACTGTACACAGGTTCAGAAAATATCCTCTGCACGGAGGATTTGCAGTTATGAAATGCAATTTGTTTATGTGGGTTTTAAAGGATTCTGCGCAGCTTATTGACTTTTGTGTATAACAAAACATTTTGCATTTGATCACTGAATTCTGCTTTGCACCCCGGTGTGGTGGGAAGCATGGCAAAGAGCTGCTCGTGCTGGCAGGTGTGAAAGTGCAGGGATAACCTTCATACCAGTCAGATCTATTCTGTGTCTCCAGTTGATAATTGCCTCAAATTTTGACAGCTGTGATACATCAGGTTTGTGACATGTCTGCCAATTGCCTCTGCAGCACACAGAGTGCAAGTGCTCTGCTCAGGTGCTGAGGTCTCTGGGCTGGGGCTGCGTTGGCAGTGGATGCTTGCTCAGAGCACTCTGAATTAGCACTTCCATTAGCAGGAAGGAACAGCAATCTACTGCCCGAGTACATTGAATCAGTACATCTCCTGCAATGACTGGGGACTAGCCCCAGATTTCCATATGTTCTAGTCTAACCAAATTATGGTTTTTTGATGTTGGAGTCTGTTTTTCTTCTAGGCGTGGGGAAATGTTAGGAGGGAAACCTCAAACTAAATGGTGTTTTGCAGGACTTGACATTTGGAGTACATTTCCATCTGATGCTCTTATTCTCTGAACTGTATGAATGACTTCATAAAATGTAGCTTGTTGAGCATAATATGCAAATGGTTTGGGTTTGTTTGCTTTTTTTTTTTTTTTGAAGTCTCCATTTTTCCAGCAGAACAAAGGAAGTGCAGACTGATGCAGGTTTAGGACTCAAAATGGAAAGTAATCTCTCAAACCATAAACATATCTTTTAATGTAGGCATGTCTCATTTCATTACCTGCCAGACCAAATTAATGTGCTTGAGCATCTCTGTTTGGTGATGCTGATACTACTCTTGAGTCCTTCAGAATCTACTCTGTGCCCTTTGCAGCCTGATCCTCCAACAACACTAAACTGAGCTTGTGTAAGAGCCCAGCTGAGGGATTTTGACACAAGAAGTTATTTCTGAAAAACATGATGTTGAACTAATCTACCATGGAGCAGTCTCCTGCTGCAATGAATTTTCCCTGTCCCTTGGAGGAGGCTTGTTAGAAAAAGGGAGAGAGGGTGTTTCAAAACATTGCTTTGAGAGTGCTATGGAGAGAGGTGCTGATGTAGGATGGGACCCCAGTTCTGCTCTGCCCCACGTCTGTAAATTCCCAAGTAAGGAGTCCCCCCTGGAAAGCCGTATTGGGCTTTTGATTTTCAGAGGGAGAGTGAGCAGAGAGGGGCTAAGATTTCACTTGGGCACAGGCCCCTGGAAACAAATGCTTGATGATGGTCAGCAAATGCTGTAAAGCATCTGTCCTTGGAGGCACTGTCCTCTGGGCTGCTGCTAGTTAAGCCCCACTTCCTTGAAGCACATGAATTCTGTTTTCATTTCAATGGCAAAAAGTGGCAGTATTAGAAACGTGCAGCACTGAAGCTCACAGCAGCCCTGGATGTATAACCAGGTGCCATGTTGCAGGTATAATGATGAATTTTAAAAAGGAATGTAAGCAACTGAATACTGCAGGAATTTCTGTAGGGATTTGAAAGATTTCTGGAGTAAGCTGAGTTTGGTTTTGCAGATGGTAAGTGTGAGGAGACACCTGGGACAGAGCAGGAATAGCTAATTAAAGCCAAGAAAAGTATAAGGAAGCCTGATGCTGTGGGCAGAGGACATGTGGGCTCCAAGGTCTCATTTGCTAGTGAGGAGTCAGTGTTGAGTAGGAACAAAGTGCAAAATGTGTGCCAGCTTGGCATCCCTTCTCTTACCTGCTGGAAGGGAGAGGCAGAGGGGAGAGGGGTGAGTTGTTCCATCTCAGCACTCCAGTAAAAAGGTCTGTTGAGCCCTTGGGATGGATGCACACAGAGCAGAGCAACATTTGCTGAGGCTGAAGAAGAAAGGAGCACAGCATGTGCTGCATAATGAGAGCTCGGGTCAGTCACAGGCAGTCAGTGGGGGTGAAGCCCAAGCTGACCAGTCCTGCTCCAGGCAGGCCAGGGAGATGGGCAGTGAGGCAGCAGGTCTGGGAAAGATGAGGAAAAGAAGTTGTGGTGAGAGGGGGACTTCAATTTTTGCTCCACCCGAACTGCACACAAGCTGACAGCTGGACATCCAGGCAGGGATCAGGGAGACAGGCTGAGCCTCTCACTGGGACTTACTGAGACAGGTCGGTATTGGAGAGGCAGATCCGAGTTGTCAGCATGGAAATGGCAGTTAAATTTGTGCTGGCAGCAGAGGGGGGACCAAGCACCAATCTATGCACCAATCTATGTGGTCCTACACAGGAAGGAGAGTGAGGAATTAATTGTTCTGGTGATTAAATGAAGAGGGGAAAAATCCAAGAGGCTGACTTAATTGAGGGTGGGGAGTATTTTCCATTTTGCAAAACTCTGTAGGATTGAAAATAATAATTTTGAAATTTTACATGCTTCAGATAACCAAGATCTTCACACTTGATAGAAGGACACAGAATCCAAAAGGAGCGTGCTAACCTGAAAATACACCCTGTCACCAAAGGGCTCTTTTCCATCATCAGCAAAAACAATATGGCACTGATAGAAGGGCTGTGGACAGAACTTCAAAACAGAACTGCAGAACAAATGTTTTCAGCTGATTTGTTGACACCAGCTCCTGTGATTGTTTATCTTCAGCTCACTCATGCCAGGGTGCCTGCAGCAAACTTGGCAGGCTGTTTATGCCCTATGGAGATTTTCTTTTCATATAGTTGGATCTGGAAAAGTGGAGGAGGGAAACAGTGTGGTTGCTGAAACTCCCAACCATTGCCTTACTGCAAGTACTACAGTCAAACATCAAAGCCCATGGATGCATTAACAGGGAGGCAAAGACCACAGAGTTCTGCCAGACCAAACTGCAGCTGCATGCAAGCAGGCAGGCTGCTCCTCTCAAAGCTGTAAGGTAAGAACAAGAGAAATGCCCCTGCAATGACAGGAGGTGTACTTGTCACCGTTCTGTTGTGACACAAGGAGGCTTTTAGCAGTGGCACATTGTGCTTGCAGCCCTTCAAACTCCCATGAGATCCCTGCTGTGTTTGGCAGGTGGAATGATGCTGGGGAGCTGGAGTGTGCTGGGCTTCAGTGTGGGGTGTCTGGGTGCTAAACCCTGTGCTTCACTCCCACAGCAGCTGTCAGGTCCGTGCACTGCAGAGATCCACAGTGGCAGAGTGCACACAGAAAGGAGAGGGAGTGCTCCAGTGTCTCTGCAAAGTCCTGCCAGCATTCCTGGAGAAACAGGGCAAATGAGCACCCTGGGCTAGCAGGGCTGTGGCAGGATTGCTGACTGAGCTGTAACTTCCACATACTTGTGTCCCCAAACCGGGTGGGTGGAAAACGCCATCAAAGGTGGGACAACAGAGACCAAGTCTAGCCAGAGGCTTTCAGGTGAGGTTTAGGCCAAATCTTGTGTCTTTAGAGCATCATTATCTTCTCAAGGCTATTTCTTAGAGGAATGAATTCACAGAAACCCAGATGTTTGCATGCAAATCAGTCTGTCCCAGAAAATCAACAGGAAATAATAGATTTATTTAGCATTTTTCCTTCTGACCCTATTTTCCTGTGCTGGCATGATTGCCTGGAAGGGCTGCAGAGTGCTTAGGTCTCCCTTGCCACAAAACCCAGCACGGTTGCCATATAATTAAACAGAAGTGCAGCAAAAATGTTGCCAAATTACCTTGTGATCATTTAGTTTACAGGGGAGGGAGAGGAGAAAAACCTGTGTAAATCAGTTACTTGAGCAGTGGTGAGAACTGTGGGTATGTGCAGAAAATGAATGAAACTTTCATTATTAACCTAATGGCTGCATGGCTGGAAGATTGCAGGGTTTTTTCTACAGTAATGCCAACTGCTGTCTTTATTTACAGTATCTTAATTTTTTTATACCTCTTGTTATGTTCTCTTTTTCAAAGACACATATGAGGCTCCAAGCAGCGTTAGCTCAGGGACTGCTTTTAATATTTACCATATTCAGTTGCAGACTGCTATGGAAACAATTCCTAGTCCTATTGGAGTACTTTTTTTTTCTTTCTTTTTTTTTTAATAACTTTCTTGTGGATCCTCAGTTATTTTTATTTTTAAGTATTTTGAAGTGGAGGAGAAATTTTTATAGAAAGAAGCAGCAATTGACTTATGGAACGTAGTGTTTAATTAAATCGCAGAAAAAATATCTTCTGCAGTACTAACAAACTATATTATTAAAGTAATAAAAGTGAAAAAACAACTTATTGATGACCAAATAGAGGGAAGAGTGAGCAGGAAGATAGGTAATGAAAGGCAAGTAAAGGTTTGGCAGCCCTCTACAGGGCAGAGTGGAGCTGGCAAAAGTCCAGCTGGAATATGTTCCCAAATTAACCTTAATTCTCCAGTTTTAAATTCAGCCTGGATGGCGACGTGACATTTCTCTGTCATGTGCTCTCCTCTTGCCGAGCGAATCCCGAGCAGGGATTTTTGCGAGAGCGTGCAAATAAATTTTTTTT
>VZUA01020806.1:47875-64471 GCA_013401035.1 Horornis vulcanius | reverse complement strand
AGACACTTTAAGTAAATACAGGCAATAACAACCAAGCCAGATCCCCATGCTGATGGTTGTCAGTGGCAAAGCACCTGGAGTCTGAGAGCTCTGCAGGTATGTAGAGAATGTTCTCTTCTTTCATCCATTTAATCAGACTCAATTTGAGAATTCATCAAGAGTTTAGGAATTATTGGAAGGGTACTTTCTTCAATTACTTCATACTTAAGAATGATGTTTAAGAATAGAAGATCTATTAGTTGTTAAGTTTGGAAGACATGATAAGCAGGAAACATTCCCTGAGTGCACTACTTTTTCAGTAAATAGCTTTAAATAGAACATATACTTGGACAAACATATTTTCCATTAATTCTTGTTATTTCCACTAATACTTGCATAAAATAATTTCATAACTTTCCTCTTTTCTAAGATTTTAAGCAGCATTTTAAGAGTCTCAACAGTGTTCAGGTTCAAACAAGCATATGTCCTCTTCAATTCCTTCTTTCTTAGAGAAAATGTAGCTTCAAGTAATGCATTGCAACAAGAGCTGCTCCATTCCAGGAACAACATTAAGCATTCATAAAGCAAACCCATTTTCAAGTCAGTTACTTAAACATCATTTAAACAGTATACTAATCTGGGATTTTAATATTTATATGATAGGTTGTAAAATCTCTTTGGGGGAGTTATTTCCATAGGTGTGCCTTCTAAAATTATATTAAAGTATTCAGAATGCCTGGACAAAGAGTAGTTGACTGAGTTCTCAGTGCTCTCTGGAAGTGCAGTGCACACTAGTAGGGCAGCCTCTGTAGGCTGTAAGAATTTGCCTTAAACAAGAGAAATCTGGATGTGAAATGTAGAATGCTACAGCTGTCAGGAAACCCAAGCCCAGGCAGCTCTGGAATCATTAAATTTCACTGTCACAGCCAATATCTAAAAGCAAAGTGAACAAAATTTAAAACGTGTTAAAAAGCAGCTTTGACACATTTGCTCATATATCCTCAGTACTCTTGATTTTTACCTATACATACACTATGCAGGTGGATTTATTTAATAGTAATGTAAAAAGTACAAGGAAAAATGGTAGAACTGGTGTGGCAAAAAATCCAAAATGAGTCTACAAGCTTTGTCACAGATTCTCATGTCAAAAAAAACATAGCTGTTTGCAATAATAGGGAAAGAAAATTTAGCAATCTGGAATTGAATTTACTGGCTCTTTAAGATAGCTTTGAAATGATTGTGTATATTTTGGGTAAATATTCTGTATAAATATTTTAATGATGGTGTGCATGATAAAGTTTTTTTGTGTCTGTGTGTACAGTGCAATCACGTGTGTTTATCACACAAGAAGTAGACAAATAGCAAAAAAAAAAAAAGTTACTGACCTTGAGATGGTTAAATATCTAATAAAAAATACTTAGTTCCTGTTTAGACATTTTCATCATTTTTTTCTTCCAGTGTTCTGCAAGAATATGTAATTTTCAGATAGCGAGTAAGTGAGGGTCTATATGTATCTGAAGTCAACAGCTGAGCTTTTGCAGGGTGGAATTTCTAAATTTCCATGCTAAATCAATACTGTTCTTCATCTTGGTGCACAATTCCCAAAGAGAGGAGTAGCAGTGGATAGAGGACAGCATATGGCAGTAGGATCCATTTAAATCTTCTTCTACACAGAGCAACTACGTTGGAGATAAATCCCTGGCTTCATTAAAGTCTGTGCTGATGTTCTCATAAACTTCAGCTCATTCACAATTTCAGGCAGAGACTGTAGAATTGTAATTTGAATTAAATCTAAGAGAAGTTCTTGCCCCAGGTGCCTGAACTGGGCATGTTTCTGTTTAGCAGCTGACAGATGAGTATTGCCCGTTGTGACCACGCACGTCGTGTGGATAAATGAGCTCTGTTCCCTGGCCACGTCTGAGTTCAGTGAAGTCATTATTTACCCTCAAAATTAAAGAGGGAGTTTGTATGTGCCAATCCCCAGACTGCTTTAGAGAGAGCAGCATATCCCTCACTGTGCATATCTCATTCAGAATTTGCATCTTGAACCCAAACTTGTACTAAAATTAATAGGGAGACTGATTTACTCCTGGTATAAACATCCAAATGGACAGTCAGTATCTTCTCTTTGGCTTCAGTGATTTGCCATGTTTAAGCTATTCAAAAGCAATATTTACTTCATCCTTCTAGTTTCTCAGAGTAAATATAATCTGAAACATCTGGAAAATCCTTATATGCTATTCATGCTGAAGTAATGCTCAGGGGGTTGTGAGCATTGCTTACTGGCTTGAGCGAGGCTTTGGATCCCTGTCCACTGAGTTTGATAGAAAGCAAAATGTAACACATTTTACTTAACCCCACAGTATCCAGACCAACACAGGGAGCACTTTGCAAAACACATCGTCCAAGATACCTCACAAGTTTGGTGACTAAATAGATTGAGCTCCCACTGAAATGACATTAAGCAAGCTTCAAAAATTTGGGGTTTTTTCCCCCCTCCTAGCAAACAGTTCATTTAATGTAAATCTGATTCTTCTGAGATCTATTCCCAACGTGTAAGAGAAACAGCTGTTCAAAAGCAACGTGGAAGTTAAATCAGAGGCAAGGTTGCCAATAACTAAACTGGAAGGAAGATACTCTGTGATTGCACAGCTTTAATTGTGTTCTAAGAGTGCTCTCTCTTTTCCAAACACAGCGCTAAGAACAGCAGGATTTCGAAACGGCAGTTTGGGAAGCCGGCCTAGTGCTCCTTTTAGAAGCAATGTTTATCAGCCAACTGAGATGGCAGTTGTGCTAAATGGTGGGACTGTAAGTATCAAAATGTGATGATTTAAGAAATCTTTGAAATGTACTGATATATACAACCATTACTAATTGAAAAACCTGCTTTAGCTTATTCACAGCAGGGGGAAAGCTATAAATGAAAATTTAAGGCAGCAAGTATGCATGTAATGCTTCCCTTCCCTCTAGAAAATATGTAATTAAGAAGTATTTTGCATTTGTTTACTTGACTATTCACAGTTTGCAGTGCAGCTTCAGTGAATCAAGGTTTTTTTGCGAGAGAACATATTCAATGGCCCTTTCAAATTAAATTTGTGTTAAGGCATTTAACATAACTATTAGGTGACACCATTTCTAACCTGATTTTTTTCAAGATGGTGTGAGTCACACAGATGTTTTCAGGCAGTACATTACTTTAAGTAATTGTTGCAGACAATGGTGATCTCTCGCATATATTCCATTTTCTTGTAAAATACATGTAATTCTTTGTAACTTACAGATTTGTACATATTTTTAAAAGGGATTCATAAAAGAGGAATATAGAATATTTTAATGTTACTAGCATCAATTTTTCTTCCTTAGACAATGGTTTGGCATGTCATTCTTTGATAGGCCTGTATTTTTTGCAGCCTGGTTGTTAGATTGGTTTAGTGATGCCAAACGGACTTTACAAATGTTTTTCACGTTATGTCTAATTTTCACTTAAGACATTTCATATAGCAGGCATACTGTTGAAAAAGAAGAATTTTCATCCCCACATTTTTCATGCATATCTACATGCTTCTTAAAAATCTACTCATGAGCTGGTTTGTACTCATGTGAGCTGGGTTTTCTTTCTTTTGAATCATGAGCTGATTCCATAACTCAACCTCTACATTTAAAACCAAGTAAACATGAACTGATTGCAGGTCTGGTTTTGTTTATGAGTAAGTAAAGTTTTGGCTGATTTTAGTGAACAAGAGGGACTAGATACAATAATTCTCCTGTGTGGGTAAGACTGTGTGAAAATGTCAACTTGAGTAAAATGAAAAGACTTGGCTTTGCTGTCAGTAATGGATTGCATCCTTCTGATGTTTTAATTCATCTCTGCCTGTTTTCTGCTACCAGAATGTGCAGTTCAGGGAGAAGGCAGTTAAAGGATGAGAAGCTTGAGAATTTGGTTTTTTGTTTGTTTTGCTTTATTCTGAGTTGGATACAAAGCTCATGTGTATATATAGTCATGGATTTCCAGAGAGATAAATGCACTGCATGGGTGGAAGATGAGTTTCTTTGTATCACTTTGCTCTAGAACTGCCATCTGGAAAGCTGTCATGTACACGTAGTGTGATAACACTGATTTTTGAACAGTCTAGATCTCTCAGTTATGGGTTTATTATCCTTATTTCCAGATACCAACTGCTCCGCCAAGTTACACTGGACGACACCTCTGGTGAAAGGCTGTAGGCTGTAGAGAATAAGAATCCTTGTTGCAGATGTTGTTCCCTGGCAGTGTGTCTTTGAGGGAAGGAATCCATAACAGTACCAGAACAAAGCAACAAAACATCCAGGATCTTTCTAAATCCTACAGAGGATTTTGCCTAAATGTGAACACCACTGAATGGAGAATTGCAAAAACAAAATTGTAAAACTGAAGCTGAATCTGATTTGAAACAGAAGCAGGCACACCTTAAATTGGCAGAGGGGATATTGTATTCTGAAATGTAAGATATTCTCTTGTCTGTAACTTGTGTGCCAGGCAAGCCTGGTTTTGGTGGTTGCCAGTTGCTTGCAAAATACCCTCCTCTCACCTAAACTCAATTCATGTTGCCACAAGAGATTGCCACTACAGTGTGAAAACACGCAGGATTTCTTTCCATTTTGCTCCTTTTCCTGTCATTTCCAACGCCACGAGAAGTCCCCTGTTTGCTCCTTCCCTAGCTGTACTGTACAGTCACGCAGCATCGTGTGTAGTCAGACATCGTCACTCTGTGGCAACTCCGTCCCCGTTGCTCTGTAGGCTGATGCTCTGCTCTTCAAAAGCTGGCCTAGGAGGTGCAGTTCTGGAGGGATGAAAGGTCTGGGCATGTTTCTTGTTATGGAGCTTCTTGGGGCAGAGAGGAGAAGCGTAGGTCCGGCACGGGCAGCTCTCCTCGGCCTGGTGGGATCGATTCCCTGATACCCAGCCCCAAGCCCGGGTGTGAGCCAAGAGCCCGCGCTGCCACGGCTCCCGCAGGCAAAGCCATTCCTTGGAGGGATGTGTTTGTGCAAGGGCTTGGCTGGGAGAGGATGTGGCTGGCGCTGGCAGCAGCAGTTGGTGCTGGTGGAGGGAAGGAAGGCGCTCCTGAGCCAGCTGGGCTGGGCTGGGGGTCAGGCAGGAGCCGGGGGCAGCCGGGCAGCGCTGCCCCTTGGGAGGGACATGGGCAGCAGAGAGGGTGAGACCCCCTGAGCCCCTGGTCGTACGAGTAGTCCAGTCCCCTCGACTGCAGTTGTTCGTGCATTTAAATGTGGTTGTGCATTTTAGTGCCTAGAGAGTAGAATCTCTGTGCTGGAGGTGGTTTGTTGTTGTTTTTGTTAATTTAAGGTGGTTTCTTCCCTACTCCTCCCCTCCCCATCCATTTTCTTGAGTTGATATAAGGCAGACTTTTCAAAGCTTTTCATCTTTGTTTTCTCCAGGTTATTTAAATGGTTCCCATTGCCCATTTGTTGTGCCATGGTTTTTCATTATGTTCAAGCAATCATTCCTTTCTTTAACATTTAATACATATCGGACATTGAAAACATCACTGTATCCTCACTGTTTGGCCAACGTTAATCTTAGCTTTCCTCAATACTAAAAGCTAATTGTTTTTACTTGAAGGCATAGGAGACATATAACAATTAAACTTTGCATATGCTGTAATAAAAATATATATTTTCAAACTAAAAAAAAAAAATAAAATATACAAATAACTGAATAGCTTAGTAGCTTCACAGAGAGAAGTTACTTGCTGTATACTGCAGAAGAAAGACAAGCTTTTTATTTTTCAAGAGTCTTCCTGATTCCTCATGTACCTCCATTTCTACTGAATTAGGAACCTAGTCCTGCAGAATTGTACTCCCACCAGTAGTCCCATCGACACCAGTAGGTCTACGTACAGGTACAGAGGCTGCAAGACCAGTCCCTAAGTGTTGCACACAGATATATGTATATATATATGGAAAAATATATATTGCCATTCTTGCCATGATCATCTTATGGGGTTTTATTTCAAAGCCCTTCTCCTCCAGAAGCAATGTTTTTCAATGTCATGCATGAGTGAAGGAGTATGTCAGCTCCCCCCTGCCCTCCCCTCCTCGAGGCAAAGGAAGCATGTACTTGTTTTAGGGATCCTTTATTTCATTTTGTATGTAACTAGATGGCCTTAGTAACCAAGTAGGGTAGGGGTGGATATTGCATGCTATCCAGTGACTTAGAAATACATTTTGCTTGTTATGAGCAGAGCTTTGATCAAATAAGATAATATTTACGATAATGATAGCCACCCAGAAGACACGTAATTTGGAACAGTAAAAACACTGGTACTATCACTTGCCTGCAGAATTTTGATTTTAACAAACAGTTTTAAAAAATCCCTCATAAAACTCTTATCATAAAAACATATAAGATGACCATGGCATAAATGGTAGGACAGCTTTCTTTTAAAAAGTTTATCATGCTACAACCAAGACTTACGAATTATAATACACGTTTTTTTTTACAGACCTTTGACAAAATCTATACAAGACATAGTTCTCTTAAGAAACTTCCTTTTTCTTTTTCTAGATGTGACTGAATTGATAAATAGAGTTCCCAATCCTGCTTCTGATGAAGTTGTTTGGAATTTCAGGGCTTATGCAAAGATATGGCCAGATTTTACCAACTGCTATTCACGTGACTAGTCTCACTGGGTTAGTCATGTGGACTATTCACTGAATTCAAAATTAGCAGGATTGAGTTTCATGTGTGGTGGTGAAAGTGTGGCAATAGATTTAGGAGGGTCTTTATTTTCCAACTTTATACAATTAGTAATGAGCAACTTTTTTTTTGTAAGTCGCTAGTCAGTGATGTAAAATGCCCCAAAATAAAACTGTAATTGAAGAAAGGCACCTTTATGTTAACTTATATTTTTGTTACAGTGTTTACTTTTGCCTTTTTTGAAAGTTTTCTAGAATGTAGAGCATCTGTGAACAACATGAATAAGTAAGTAAGCACAAGCCTTTCACAGTTCTCCTAATTATAATTAGCTTTTATACTATAAAAGCTACTATGTTGTCCCTTGATGGTTATGTGCTCATGGTGTTTCCATGCAGAAAAATGAAATCACAAAGCATCTGACAAAAGCATCTATTACCAAAACAAGATTTATAATGACTGGCTTTCGATCAATGGCAGGAAAAGAGTTCAAGGTCATAAAGATCCTGTCCTGCTTTCAGATGGGTTGAGGGTGTTTGACACTTGCCAGATAATATGTAGCATTTTCAGAAGAACACTCTCAATACATCTAGTTGTTTCTATTAACAAGGTACATGCGATACTATACAATTAGCTGTTTCTGCTTTTAGTCTAAACACAGGCATCTTGGTTGGCTTTGTTTGAGCTCGATGCCTTGGGTCTAACCAAAGGCCATACAAAAGGGAGCATTGTAGCTTTTATAATAAAACAATTGGATTATTCTACCAACTTACAGGATTACAAAGCAGGTGCTTTTTATTAATTGATGAGAGCTAAAGCTCGTTTTTGATAGATAATATATATTTATTAAATGTATTAACGTGTGTTTTATAACGTACCCTTTTTTCCGCTAATTGTTGCATACTGGTATCTTATTAAGTACATCTTTAAAAGATTTTCAAGACAATCAATGTGTACCATGATGACTGTACATAAGTATACAAAACTACGAAGGTTGTAAAGCATGGGCAAATGTTTTATTTTCAAAATGCTGTTCTTAATGAGAATAAAGGCTTTACTATTTACTTACAATGTTTGCGTCCACTTGGTTTTAAAATCCACACAGATTTTTTTTCCATTGCAGTGTGCAGTGCTACAGACAGAATTGCCTCTTGGTGCAGTTCCTCAATATAAGCAAAGTTAAACTGAAGGAAAGGGCTCCCAAACCACATTCCTCCACCTTTGGCCACATTCCCATGCTTACCCTTAGCTCTGGCACCTATCAAACCCACACTGAGCCAGTCAAGGAGCTCAGCAGCCAAACTCTTAACACAAAAGGGATATTTTTTTTCCCCTGTTGGCTCAGCAGTTTCCTGTTCTGGTTCAATTGCTTGTGCTTGTGAAAAGAAGGGGACAGGAGAATACAGCCGAGCTTGAAGAGTGCAGGATGAGAGTTTTTCCTTCAAATGGTTTGATTTTCCACATCTGGTGTAAGAACCATCATCAACAACCAGGAAAAGACCCAAGGGGCGGGTACTGGTGGAACAGTGAAGACAAAATCTGTGCAAGTGATGGGAGAAATCCATGTGGAATCAAGTGCTAGAGACCACCCATGTTTTATTAGGTGTTCAGTCAAAACAATTACACCTTTGACTTACATGGAATTGTTTGTAGTTCTGCTACTCTCTTCTCTAATTGTGAAATTATAACGGCATAAATAGGACCGTGTTTGACAGTGCTTGACAGGGCTAAGTTAAAAAAATAATAAAGGTTCTTTAGCAAGGGGCCCAATCTGATTTTTACTGTGCTTGGACCTGATATAAGTAGCCTGCATAAGATTGCTGAAAATGCTGACACTGGGATCTTAATTCTACACTTTCTCAGCACATGTGCTAAGTGGTAACAAAAGAGCCTTTGACTTTTCTCCCCTGCAGAAATGCAGAGCAACCCCAGCTCTCATTGCGTTCCACTGGAATTTCAGGGGCACAGTGTTTCTGCAACTTAGACCATTCTGAACAGAGCCTGGATTTGTGTAAATTATCACAGCTCTGCAGGAGTCAGAGAAGTCCAGGTTAAGATAAATGAAGATTTAACACTTGCCTACATGTAGGTAGAACCCCATTTAATTTCATCTAGAGTTTTGTTCCTGTCAGAGAAGGTTTTAAGTGAGCATTCAGGAACACAAGATGAACACAAATTCAACATTTTTGGCTAGATATGCACCATTCCATCTGTTTTAACAGAATTGTGCTCACTTAGACTGAGACTGAATTTTGTCTTGGCGTGCTGGGTCCTTACATAACCTGCCTTTGATTTACACTACCTCACATGTAAAACTTTAATGCTAAGAGCGTTTCTGCATCAGTATCACAAAGTCCATGAGCTCTGTGCTTTGCAGTTTTAGTGAGGAAACTAAAATTGCAATGTTGAAGGATTTGGGGTACATTAGTCCAGCTCTTCTGATTTGCTTCTCACTGCAACCACACAAAAAAAAAAAATTAACAGGCACAAAACCAAAAAAGAAAACATCCATACTTCCATAGCAAATACTCTGTTGTTTAATAAATAAATAAAAATCCCCTGCCCAACCCAAAAAGTGTATTTCTTTTTTGTATGGCTTTTTTTCCACGTTTTGACACAGCTTCAGCACTCAGATACTTGCACATAGTTCTCTGTGCCAGCTGTGGGAGTTGAGCATGTGCAGCTGAAGGCAGAGCTTTTTGCTAGTAAGAAGTCACTGGATTGTTAAAAAAAATTGAAAACAGCTCTTTGAGGTTTCTGCTTTGAAGACTTTTCAATTAAAAGTCAGTGATGAAGTCATACAGTTCACCTAGCATATAAATATATTTTTGTCATTTAGGACAACAAGCAAGGTCAATAAAGAATAGTTTTTCTATGTCTCAGTGAAAAGAAGAATGTTATCCATGTGATTGCAAAGGATCTGCCAAATGGGAAAAATCAGTCAAACAAAGAGCACAGGGTTGCTTGCTGGAGTAAACAATTCTAAATGAACAAAAGCTCTACATAAAAGAAAAATGTCCCACCCCCTAGTGAAAGCTGTTTTCAAAGCTCTGTGTTCTTTCAGAATGTTACATCTGTTAATACAGATTAACCTAATGTTTTTCTTTTGCTGATACAAGAGTCTGGTTCCTCATTCTACTTGTGAGATTTCTGCTATCTTACTCTGGTTTTGATACTTGAAAATTTTACAAACTGCCTTTCAAAAAAAATCTGCTTTTCTATTTCCTACACTTCAGAAGATGTGTCTGTACTATACACCTTTTACTTCAAGCAAGTTTGTTGGGAGATTTATATATAAAAGCTATGCTAGAGGCAAAGAAAGCCAAATAAGCCCAAAAAATCCCCTTTTGAACGTACAGTTTCAGGAGAGCTTAGTTACCCTTTCAAGGCTTGCAACTGAAAACCAGCAAACAAAATCCTCTTGGTACATACCGGGAATACTGGGCTGCAACAGCCCCATGTGCTAATTTAAGGTGCTCAGTGTGCTCCCAACCTGGAGAATCTCAGCTCGTAGAAAGCATACAGGAAAAGTGCTGTATGAGGAGGGACACAGCAATCCCTTAGGAGCCCAAAATGAGACTGCAGCAGCAGGATAAACCCTCTTTTACCATGGTCAAGGCAATACATGCCCAGAGCCTCGATGGCACAAGACCTTTCTGGATTTTAGGGCTTTTGTTTGCACAGCTGTTCAGAAGAAAAATCCAGAGTGGATTTAATATCCTATGACTATGAATGTCCTGCAAACAAAATACTTTCTATTGCAGTGAATTTTATCTAATATTCCTTGATTGATTCCTTGATGAGGCAGACATTTGCAAATATTTAATAAAAATTGCAACATTCAGAAACCTCAGGGCTCACACATTTTCACATTGAAATGAGCAGGTGTTTTAGGTATCTACTAGCAGTCCTTTTCATCACTAGAGTCCTTATCTTATCATAACCTGTGTTACTTAAGCATAACAATTTCCAATCACATCACACCAAGCAGGAAGCACAGGCTGTCAGCATAAATCTGGATTTCAGGCAGATATTTAAATAGTTTTTGACATAGACTTGCTTCCTATGCAGACAGAAAAGTAAGATGTCCTCAGGATTCAGATAAGCTGAAAAGATGGAGAAAGAAGCTGCCTGGCTATGTTTTTTTGCTAGAAATTTCCATTGGAGAAATATATTTTTCAGGCTGTGACACCTCAAACTGAACTAGCTTGCTTAAAATAT
The DNA here is from genome assembly GCA_013401035.1 of Horornis vulcanius. Lineage (NCBI taxonomy): Eukaryota > Metazoa > Chordata > Aves > Passeriformes > Scotocercidae > Horornis > Horornis vulcanius. The sequence continues at coordinate 53,580 of VZUA01020806.1, read as the reverse complement.
TTTGAAATGCCTAAGGAAGATGTTTAGAACAACTTACACCACCTGATAATCCAGCCCTTTTCTTTCAGACAGCACATATCTAAAGCAATGAACAGTGCAAATGTCAACATAACAACCTGGCTTACAACTGTGCCTTTCCTTATACTGAATTTTAGCCATTTCAGTCCTAGAAGTCCTATCATTCTTTCAACAGAGTGAGAAACCCATTTCAGTTTTCAGCTGCATTTAAAAAAGTATTAAAATCTGAACTTGAGGAGCACCGTTCCCATTCCATCTCTCCGTGTCTGCAGTCACCGTGTGCAGTTCTGCAGGGCCAGCTCCCACCACTGTGGGAATCACAACCCTGATTCTGCTGCAAGGAAAACCATTCCCTTTTCTCTGCTGAGATTTCCTTCGTGCTGGGGAAAGGCATTTGAACATAACTGGGCAGAACAAACTGCCCCAGGATGTCATTTACACAGTGGGGATTGCAACTGTGCCCTGCTGCCAGTCTCGGGGCAATGCCAAGAAAACTGTTCTCACAGAAAGCTGGATTCAGGAAAATTACAAGCACTTTAAATCCCAAGGTATTTGTGTAACTGAATGTATGAAGATTATCTACAGAGAATGCCTAATTTAAGAAGGCACAATATTAGAATTAAATAACACAACCATGCTCACTGGCAGAATGATCAGTATTTCGTCTACTTTTAAAACATCAGCTCCTGTTCCAAGTCCTGAGACACAGAGGAACTGAGGCCTTTAGGTGTTGTAACAGTGTAAGTTAAGAAAAAATAAAATTTCACATCTCACTTGTTTCTTCTAGTACTGGTATTTCTACCTGAATAGATCATATGGTTTCTCCTATCAGAACAGTTTGATATTTTAGCACTATGTTTCAGCCTCTGTATTTTTCAGTCTTCTTACTCCTTACTCTTATTTTCTCATGGTGAGAAAACCTGATTAAAGTATGCTTTAGTCACATGCAGGTTCTAAATCATAGGACACTATAGCCACCACTGTAATAATAAGCACTAGTGGGGACTGTGATTAATTTCTTTGGAGGTGAGGTGGGGGTGTTCTTGAGGAGCACAACTGGTTAACTGCTATTTTTGACCTGCTGCTCCTACTACAATAATGTCATCTACTCCTTGGTGTGCCATGTTCCTTGGGAATGAAGCTCATTTGACATAGTTTATCCTGTCTGTGCTGCAATGCTGAGGCACAGATGATGGCTAAAGGAAGCACTGGAATGTATCTGGATTTACTGTTCATTAGCTCCCAGGAAGGGAAAATTCAAAAACTTGCAAAACTTGGAGCTTTTGTCCTATTTATATAAGCATTAAGGCCAAACATTTTTTATCACCTAATTTGGATGGCAGCATAATTTTCTTGCATTTTAATGTACAGCACTGATGTTTTGGTTTGACACTTGGTTGTTTCAGCATAACAGTGAATAACCTATGACCAACTGTGTGCACTACTGTATAAGACAACTGGTTTGTGACAGTAGCTTAGGAAAGGTTTATGCTCCCACACTCTTTATAGAGTGCACTGCTTCTTCANTATAGACTCGGACTATAAGAAGATGAAAATCCATTAAAGAAAATCTATTGGAATACCTTATTAGCAGGGGCTTAGAGTAAAATATATATATAGAAAGGAGTTTCACCCTAGCCTCCCAATGAAATGCCAAAGAAGCCTGAACATGAAATTGGAGCCACCAGCAATCTTGCTGAAATAAGACCTGACTTTTAAAGAGACAGTTTTTTTATAAAGTGTTTATAATTTTAGCCTCTTACTATTGGAAGTCTGCCTGTATATAATTATTAGTGAAACCTTTCACTCCAGGAAATACTCAGTCACTAGTGATAGGAAAATGATCTATTGAATACAGATATATTAACCAAACAAATTATAAAATGGGCATTATACCCATAGACACTTCTGCAAGTCATGAGTCTGAAATGGAACTGTTAGAGGATCACTCAGCAGAAGAGGCTTCTGCAAAACGGATTTTTAAAAGTGACAGAACAACCCTAATGCTCCAAGTCAGAAGCAGAGATTGTCAAATGCTTAGTCTTGCTTTCATGACTGCAGAGGACAAAAAATTTCAGGGCATTTTTTAATTTGCTTAGGATCAGATGAGCAAAGCAAGAGCTGAAATACAGGAGACTTCCAAACACCAACATTCAGTGATGCACATGGGAAATAAGGGCTGAAAGATCTCTAGCAGAATTTGTTTGTGCAATGCACCATTGCTTTCTTCATATTTTGACAGGAAGACTCAGAATTCATTTGAATATATTTGAATGGCATTTTTACAATTCAAGGTGTACAAAAAGAAGAGAAATATGGGAAGATAAAAGTATTAGAGTATCTGAACAAGTGACATGAACACTTCAGTTAGGAGAGAAAAAACTACAGAGAATTAGATGTACTGGAGAATATTGCTTACAATTATCCAAGTGTCCTCCAAATCATTCAGTGACCTGAGATTTATGAAGAGACAGCCACAGAAACACAATGGTGAAAATCCAGAATGAAGGCAAACAGCACATTTCCAGAGCATCTGATTAATGCAGTATTTTTCAATGTAAATAGTCAAGATAGAAAAAGAGAACGATGAAAACAGAAAGGACTGACCAGAAATAAAAACCATTCCAGAGTGGCAGGTCCTCAGCTAAAAGCATTTGAGGATTTACAGGCAGAAACCAACACGGGCAGAAACCCAGAATTCCAGATTTGCTGGGCAGCTTCATGAAAACTGCATTTATACCCATTAGCCTCTCTTATCTCTGACATGATTCCAACTTGCAAAATGTGATAGGTTCTGTGAAGTTACCAAATTTAAACTCTTGTGCAGACTGAAACAAAGCATCAGGTAAGAAAGCAGACTGTTACATTGGAAAAGACATCTGGGTGACTGATGCCACAGGGAGGCTTTCAAGGGAGTCAGGGCAAGCAGCTCCTGTGTTCTGCAATCTGTCACCCCCTTCTTTATATCCTCTGAGTCGTATTGTAACACTCCACTAACAGCTCCTGGTCTTTCTTTCCCTTCCCCACTTCCCTCCTCCTTATTTTTTAACCCAGAGTCTCAAATCTAGTTTTGCTGCAGGACTATTTGGAAGCTTTTATTTTTCAACTGGTGACAGCCTTTTTCTCCAGGCTTCTAACACATCCCATAGTTATAAATAGAAATTTGGGGGTTGCTTATCTAAATGGCTTAGAAAAAACACCAGCAGCATTTTCAATAAAAATGCTTCAACGTTTTTCACTTTCAACGTTAAAAGCAGAAAAAGGAAACAAAGATGATTGCAGAACCCATGAAGAATTTCTCCTCTCCTTTAAAAAAAAAACCACCAAAAAAAAACCCCAAAAAAAGAAGTTTATATAATCACTGAAAAATCACCAAATTGGAATTGTCCTTTTTTTTCCATTACAAATGATTATTAGCAACTGCAGAGTGATGAGTGAAAATAGCTTTGGTTCTGGAGGATTAGTTCAGACTTGTGCTCACAGGCCCACTGCTGTGCCTGTGTAAGCACAGTTCAGAAGATCACTGCTGTAGTTTATCTAAATGATCATCTTCCCTTTTTATTTTTTCAAACATTCCCAACGTAGTTTCAGAAATTAAATGTTGCTGTAATCTTTACGAATTCTCAAAGATGTCTGAGTCCAGGGTGTGGACCAATAAATTGGATTCTGTATCATGAGTCTTATGACTTTTATCACTACATTCTCAGCTGTTAGTGCCAAGATTAAACTTTCAGAAACATCTCAAGCATTTTGAATTAGGCTTGATGAAAACCACCAGCACATACTCAGCCTTTGGTACTGCTTTGTTCTTTGATTTTCTTTTTTTCTTTCCTTAAAAAAAACCCAAGTTTTAAGGTCTTCTTCTATGTAAGTACTGTATTTTATACAAGTGCTCTTAAATCAAAAGCAATCATACATATGCCCCTATTTTAGACCATTTTGACTGCAGCACTTTTGGTTTCAGAAAGAAAAAACTAAATATCTGTAAATACAGTCACGTTAAAAAAAAAAAACAAATACCAGAGTGAAATTCTTTTAAGTGCAGTGTCCTAGTGACAGCAAGCAGCTTTCCACTTTTAACCTGTTTCTAAAGTTTAGTTTGAAACCAAAGTATTAGAAAAAATACATTCAACACATAAGATCTCAATATATATGTGTGTGTATATAAATCTGTTACATAATATGAGAGATTAAAAGTGTAAAACCACAGAATCTGCCGAGGTCATTACTTACAAGAATTCCATTATGAGATTAATTAAAGAATTACAGCTGCAGTGAAAGGAGGGCAGATGAAATTAGAAACAAATTATTTTGTTTAAAATCTTCCTCAATTATTTCAGCCACCCTTGGTGAAAGTGGTTGGGGGAAAAAAGAAACTCTCACATAAAACATATTAATTCCTTATATTTTACAGGGCTGAATTTTCCTAAATAAACTACAGAGATGCAGTCTTTAAGAAATCCATTAGCTATTCAGACTATGCCTTTTCCTAATCCAACATTATTACCTGCAGTAATTTTAAATATTTTCTTAAGCCTAGTGTAAGATTTCCCATTTAAAAATATATTCTCCTTTCAATATTTTCTTTGGGAAACGACTCAGTCTTACAAACATGCATGTGGCTGTAACTTCATTTATGACCCCATTAATAAGGATGTTTATGGAATGAATTTAAAGAAGTTTCACAGTGTAGCCATTTTTTCCTGGGTTCTGAATTTAACATTTTCCTCTTCTCCAATTAATTTTACTTTCATGTGATATGATTGCATACAGGCATCCTTCAAAAATATGCAGACTAGACTTTCCCTGTTCAGCTTAAATTGATATTAAGCTTTTGAATCCTTCTCATCGTTCAGGTGGAGACATCACAGCTGTATAAGGAGTGAATTACTGCATTTCTTTGCTTCTTGACACTGTGCATCTGTTCCTGCTCTAGCACCATAAATATGCAGCCTGTTCTCCCTTGTATCTCATTCCTATTTGCAAGGATTTTCCAGAACACCTCCATTTTGAGTTCTTCAGAGTATTGCTGGATGCATCTTCCCAAGGGAAAAGATTATTGCCATGAAAGTGGTACTTTTAAAATCTCTCCAGATAGGTAAGTAATACCTTCTACTGCCAAAGGAAAAATACAGCTTGAAAATTGAATGGAATGTAAAAGAATATTCCCTCCTGTATCTGGAAATCACCCCCCTCACCTGCTGTGAAGATTACTTTCTGTCTTATTTTGATTTAACTACATTCTCCACACACTGTGCCTCCTCTGTTACACAAGTGCCTTGCAAAGCCCAGGCTGTTGTTGATTTATAAGACCTGCCAGCTAATAGGGTCACAATTGGTATTGCCAAAAACCCAGGAATATTTATTTCTTTTCCTATTTTCCCTAAGAATACTGATTTTAAACCAAAAATTTTACGAATTTTATGCAGATAAGAAGAAGAATAAGTAAAAAATTCCCTTAGGACATAACATAGCTGAAAGTATTGTTTGTATAACAGCAGCAGTGGCCTATCCAACAGCAGAGAAGGAACCATTGCAACAGAGTGTTTTGGTCACATAAGAGATTAATGAAGATTTTGGTATTTTCATTAAAAAGTTTAAATATTTTTCAAATTCCTTTCATTGTAGGACAGACACATTTTCATTTCCAGTGCTGTCCTATCAGTATTAAATCTGCACAAAACAGT
>VZUA01020801.1:4323-15789 GCA_013401035.1 Horornis vulcanius | reverse complement strand
GCAGTGCTGGATAAACAATTATTTTAATGCTGGTAAAAGCAGAAAATGTTCTTCTTTCAATGTAAGTCATGTTATCTGTCAAAGGCACACAGATATTTTTACATGTTTTCTTAGCAAGGAGTAGGTTCAAGTCCCATGAAGGAGTCTACAATATGAAATCATTTTGCAAGAACATATTTACAAAAAATCCTTCCCTAGATCAAGAGCTGTCTTGGACTTTGTCATGGAGAGTTGCAATCTGTTCCTGGTACTAACCATTGGTATTAATCTCTTTTATTAGGTGTAAGAACTTTAGATGCCACGAGAGTAATGTTGGTTGACAGTGAAGAGCACCTTACTTGTTATAATAGCTGGAATTTTATGGAAAAAAAGAAATAACCAAGCTAGTCAGGCTGCTTTTGTCTCCCTCCTTTTTCAAGCAGTAAGTCGCTCTTTTTAATCTTAAAATGGCTTCTTTCCCAGTAGTCTGAAATCCTCAGCTTCAAAAAAGCCATTGCTATGAGAGTAAGTCAGCTGTGCATGTGAAATTTTTGCATGATGTCTTTACAGTGAAACGCAGCTCTTAAAATTCCTTCCACATCTCAGCTTGTGGGAAGCACAGACTTAATTTTTGCTATGGCTGTTGATGCCACAGAGCAGGCCAGCCAGGCTTCCAAGACACAAAGTGCAGTGTTCTGTCATGTGCAAGGAAGACTCCATTCCCTCCCAAGGCCATCAGAGAGAATGTATGTGTGCACACCTATCTATGCATTTGCATATGTCTGAAATTAGCCCATAGTAAATTTTATGTACTGGTTAAAATAATTTCTATATTGCACTGGACTTTCCCTTTGAAGGGACACTGGCAATATAATTAGCTTCTGGCTAAAGCAAATGCTAGTTAAGGCCTCTGAAGAGAACTAAAGGAAGTAAATTTTCTAGCTTAATTACCTGATGGATGTGTCAGCACTTTGTATATTGACAGATTCCCCTTTCATATGTATGAGTATTTCATTAATTATTTAAAAATAACATGATGTGCCTGTACAAGTGTTGCTAAGACAAATGGGAGGAGCTGCAGCACCAGAACTATCTGCATAAGTAATGAGATATAAAATGAATTTAAAAGAAACTCATTGGGTACTCTTAGTTGCTTCAACTACGCAAAGCTTATTTATATGTGTGCATAGTCATTATTAGTCAGTGTCTGAGTGAAAACAGACAAGCCAGAAGTGAAATATTTATGGTAAATTTGATGTACGTTTGTATATGCAGTCTTAAAATTCCAGATGCTTTAGTGGGACTCTGCAGAAGCAAAGGACATGCCATGCTAGTCCTTGCACAAGAGAGATGGATGCAAGAAATCCTGATTTTTTTTCTCACATTTGCTCTATCTCTGTACTTGCTGGAAGATCAGCTGAAAGCACAAGTCCATTGGAATTAAATAATTGTTATTTTTTAACACAGTTGTTGATACTGTACATTGTTGTGTGCAAATAATAATGGTACGTATTAATACAAAACATCTACTTTTGAAGGTAGCATACTGGGTTTTTATTTCCTTTGTTGAAAAAAATTCTCATCAACTTAATTTGTGTTTCTGAATAATTCATGTTAACTGAAGTGATCTTCCTGTGGTATTCTAGTCCTAATTCTGTGGCAGGAAGTTTTATGAGGTAACTTAGATTTCATTGTCTGTTATCATGGATAAAACTATTCTGTTAATAACAGTATGCTTTTTCCTACACAAAGAAAAATGCTGGTCAGATTCCTGAATCTGTCATATTGTGCTTATGTTGCCAAGTGTTAAAGCCATTTATATTACTTGCTGTTGGAGAGCAATAAATGTCAATAGTAGTGATACAGAGTTACTTATGTATTTAAGTAGGACTTGACCTGTGTCACTCAGAAACTTCAAATGGTACAATGAATTTAGAGGTAAACCTGGGTAAAGCTTAAATATATATTCTGTATTTTACTACATGATACATGTACAAGTCTATTCACCTTTCCCCTAAAATTTATGCAAAAAATCCCTTATGTTTAAGAAATATAAAGTATAATGTTTTCATTATATGAAATGCCCTAAGCATTCTGAGGTGGTGAAAATGCAGGAAACTTGTGTGGGACTGTGCAATTGGGTACGAGGCCTTTGACACTGAGGCACATTTCTTACAGTGGGAATTTAATTCACAAGAAGGCTGGAATGTCTTACTTGAGTGCATAAAATAGAAATGAAAGCACCTTTTTTAATGCTGTTGGGCCCTAATTCTTCCTAGACATGCTGGGAAGTCTGTACCAATTGCAGTATGTTCACTGACAGCACTGAGGTTACTCAGTGTTAAGCAAATATAAATTTTACAGAAAGAGGGGGTGGTACTTCATATAGTACAGGATCTTAATGTTTGTTTTTAATTTCCTGTACCTTTAGTATTTCTTTCTGGTATATATTTTGAGGACCTCTGCATTTTTAATAGTTGGACCTTTTCAAAGCTAAATATAATGCCTTTACTAGGTGCTGATTTTTTTCCATTTGATCTTAGAAATCAAACTCCTTAACATGAGCTAAGTTGAAAGATTGCTGTGCACAGACATGCAGACATGCATTACACAGAACTGTATGTGTATATATGTATTTTTTTATTGTCGGTTGGACAAATTCTCTTGTTTTTGTATGTTTTCATGAGCCTTGTGTGAGATCAACTCCAGCTTCACCAAGTTTAGTTGGAGTCAGAATATGAGGATTTGGATATTTAGGAGAGCTTTTATCTTTTGTGGTACCAGACAGTAAAACATGAAATATGTGTTATATATCTTTAAAAAAATTGTGTGCATCATTTTAGAAAACATTAGCATTCATATCCATCTTTTCTTTCTGTTCATATGTACATTTTAGTGATTATTTCTGTATTGTATGCTGCTGAGCATTCAAAGTGTAGATAGCATGATTATGATACAATTTAAACTACAAATTTGTATTTCTTTGAAGTGCTCTACCAGAATGAAATCTTGAATTTTTATGAATGTAAAAATGCTTGTATTTAAGAATATGGTGCTTTTCCCCCCCACTTTACAACAGAATTGTTATCAGTGACATTTTTAGTTACCTTAGTTCCAAATTTTAATGGAAATTATATTGCTCCTCCTTTACTGTAAAATGTGCTTTGTGGGATAACAATAGTGCATTTGTTCCATATTTTTTAAATAAAGTTGAATATCACTTGTACATCCTTCATACAGCAGCCGTAACTTTAATCACAACTAGAGTTTTAGTTAACACTAAATTAGGATAGTGACTTAAAATCATGAGTATGCCAGATAGCTAATGTCAAAACATTACACAAATCATAGCACATTTAAAATAAATAACATGATAACTTTTTATGCACTGTATAGAGAGAATAGAAAATAACAGCCTTTGATTTGGATATTTTGTGTTACCCTGCCAAACCAGAGATGATGTTAGGTTTGATTTCCAGAGAGGGTGAGTAGCCCTCGGCGTTCATGCTCAACTTTCAAGCACCAAGCCTTGTGCTGGTATTCACCCAACCTCTGAGTTGGATGAATGAACTCATTGTTGTCTCCTTGTTCCCTTTTTGTGGGAACAAACAAACAAACAAAAACCCCAAACCAACTCACCACAACACTGGCAAGAACCCTCCCCCCAATCCTACAAAAAAAACCCCAAAACCTTCCTCAATATTGAATAGTACTGTGAGTATAGCAAGAGAACAAAAGCATGTATCTGGGCAATGGGTAACAATAGTCTGGACCCAGAACCCTACTGACAGGGCAAGATTATCATCTGTTTTCAAAGACATTTGAGTAGTCATCTTTGTTTACAGACTTAAAAGTACCTATGACAGTATTTGTTCTGAGGTATATTCTTATAAGGAATTATATAATAATATTCAAATTATTAATAATCCTTCACTTTACTGTACATACAGATGTACTAAGATTGATCTTGAAAATCTTGGTCCCATGAAGCAGTAGAATAGGGCCACTGATTTCAATGAGGACGAGTCATTCTGCAAGCATCTCATCACATTTAAAAATATTTCTTAAAGAGATTTATTTAATCTATTGTCTCACTTGGGTGGAGGGCTGGGGTCATCACATGAAGGTTTAAATTAGTTTTTCTGATGGCTATAAATAAAAATGCTTTTCATGCATACCCATTGTAAAGTAGCACATGTAAAATTCATAAAATAATTTTCTTTCTTCATTGCACACACTTTCATAGGTAAAAGGAATATGTCATTCTTGAAATTAATGGAGTCTGAGTGTTATTTCCATGTGCTATTACCATATTTTCCATAACATACTAATACTTGAAGCTCAGTCACCATTAGATCATTGACCTATCCTGTATGTGAAAGCAAAAGGGAAATTTCACCTAGGAAGGCACAAAAGGATTGCAACCAGTAGTTTTGGAGATGACAAGGTAAAAAAAAAAAAGCTTACTCTTCATCATAAGCAGGAGTTGTGCAGTATAAACTGCAAATCTGCAGTTTATACTACACAACTTTTCTGAGTTCTCTCTGAGATTCATTTACCTTAAAACAAAGACTGATAACATTTTCAGATATAATAATTGGTACTCTAATTGTTTCAAGGGGAAACACTTTTAAATATCCTATAGCAACAAAAATATTATTTTTCTTAATTTGTTACAGGTAATGGATGACATGTTTAGGTTACACTGATAATAAAATGAAAAAAAGATCATGAAATTTCAACATCTCACTCCACTCCTGGGCCCTACTGGCTTCTTTATGCTAAGAACGTGCCCCAGGGTGAAATCTCAGAGCAGGGTCAGGCAAGCAAGTCCCCAAACTCTGCATGTGCATGTCCTTATGAGGGTGGGGGAACATTATGTATGGACCTTCAAACTTTTTTTGTGTAGATGCAGATGAAGCCTAGGCATCCTTTGAGTATCTGTAACTACTCTGCTCTCACATCTGCTGTGGCTCTGAAGCTGTGGTCAGGGACACAATTCTTACTTATTTTTATTCACTGAACTGTGGTTGTGTTGCCTTGCATCTACCTTTGTGGCCCCTCCAGCCAGATTTTCCTCTCCCTTCTCCTCCAAAAACCCCCTCAAATTTCAAGGAATGGCTTTTTACAGCTCATTGTGGGCAGAAACATACATGCGGCAAACATCAAGTTTACCACCCTCATGTCTTGGCTAGCAGCAGGGAGAGCCGTGCGCCGTCTCAATGTGCTTCACACAGGCATCCATGGAAACTCTGTCACGGCCTATGGAGCCCCAGCATGGACCAGCACGGAACTCCTCTGTTTTCCACAGCGAGGCATCTTTTCCTGAGCTATTGGGAATCTCTTCGGTATGGCAGGCTGGTACGAGTGCAACAGTTTGACCTAAAAATGTACTTTTGGTGTCTTAGGCCAGCAGTGTTCAGTGCCCTGCGTGCAGCCCTGGGGTCACCCGTGCTACAGCCCGTGCGGTTCTCGCTACTCCGCTCTGCCCGCCCGGCTGAGGGCCCGCAACAAACACCGGACCTGCGCAGAGCCTCGCACGGCGAGGGGCAGCTGGCACCGACGAGCTGCCTCAAGAACAGCCGCCCCTGGGTGTCCCCGAACGTACGGCGGCCGCAGCTCCGCTCTGTACGCGGGATCTCCAGCGAGGAAGGGCGGGAGCGGCCCGGCCCCAGCCCCTCCCCGCCGAGGCGCCCCGGGGCCGCCCCGCGCCGCGCCCGCTTCGCCGCCGCCGCTCCCGCCATGCGGCTCTGGGTGCTCCTCAGCCTGCTGCTGCTGCAGGATGCGCTGCCACACGGTGAGCCGCCGCCCCCACGGGTCTCTCCGCTTTGCGAGTCGCCGCGGGGTTCCCTTTTCCCAGTCCCGTCCCGGGACAGGAGCGGGAGCCATCACGGGAGGGGGCGGCGGCGGGGCTCCCGTCCCGCTGGGCGGAGGCGGAGGGAAGGCGGGTTGCTCGCATCGTGTGCGGTCAGCAGGTCGCCGAAGCTCTCCGGCGAAATTGTGGGTTTAGGTTTTGGGGAGAGGCGTTCGCGGCAGCCCCGGCTGCTCCTGCCGCCCGCTCTCTTTGGGCTAAAACATTCAACGCCTCCGGTCCCGTGTGGCGCCTGAGGAGGGAACAGTGCTGGACGTGGGACAGCGCCGGACGTGGTGCTCGGATTTACAGAACAACCAAAAAAAAAAACAAACAAACAACAACAACAAAAAAAACCCCAGTTTGGCTTTGTGCATCTTTGTTCGATTGAGAGCATCGAACTTTACTCATAACACTGCTTCAGGCTGTGAGAAAAGTCTTGGTGGGAAAACGCAAGTTTTGGGAAGGGACATTCATAACTAATTCTTAATTTATGTAGACAAACTAGAAAAAGCGAGGCTCTTCCCTTCTTGCAAAATGTGAACGAACTTACTAATACTTATTCGGAAGAAACAACAAAAAAAGTAATTCCATTGTTTTTCAAAAAAAAAAACAAAGGGTATCGAGGCCCGTGTAGTACATGGAAGGGTTTGTGGAGAAATAGGAGGCAGACTCCTAGGTGAGTGGTGAAAGGCAGAAGCTGTTACCACAGGTACTTCAGGAGGTCAAAAGGAAAACATTCTTGTACGAACACCAAAAATCCTCCACCGTGAGAGCTGTTAAGCATAGACAGAATTTGTCAGAGGAGGCTGTAGAGTCTCCAGCCTTTGTGAGAGTCAGAGCTCAACTGGACAAGGCTCAGAGCAGCTGAACAGAGATGGGAAGGAACTTCCAGAAGCGTTTTCCAGCCTAGTTTTTCTCACAACTACATGCAGAGGAATTGCACTGTGGATCAGAGTGGTGTGGGAGGGGATTTCCACTGAAAATTCTGGTCTGTGGGTATACCACATCTATTTAAGAAGTAGACAGTAAAAACACAGAATGAGTTGTAACTTGGGCTAAAGGTTTCCCAAGTCTATGTTTTTGTCAGTTTGTCATGTTTATGCTGAGGTGTGACTGGGTGCTTCCCACTCTGCAGTCCAGAAGCTTAGCAATGGGAGAAAGTAACCAGGCATATTTAATAAGAATTTCTTGTCTAAAGCTACATGCAGAAGTCCTAATGTAGGAATTGTAATTTCAAAATAGTCTTCCTTATTTATCTTATATTAATTTATATACTAATGAAATATGCCCCTCCAGATTGGCTCTGTGTTTTGATGATTAACTTTTTGTTTGAGGTACCACAAATGATGGGATGTGTCCAGCTTGTTCTGTTACATTACTTGTAATCACAAAGACTCTTTCTTCACATAATAATCCTTCTGGTTAATTATACTTTTTGGTAACCTCACACTTAATTTGTTTTCTTCTCAAGGAAAATGAAAAAAAGATAAATTGAGAGAGTTTTCAGTCTCTGATGGTGCCATGTAGCGTGGTGCCTGCCTTGTGGAATGGGTATGTCTGGTGAACAGTGTACATGATTCTTTGTACCTGTGGGAGACCATGCTCACACGCTGCTTCTCAAGTTCTCTGTGCTGATACTTGAAGATCAGGGACCTTCTCCAGTTATGACCTGTGCAGCTGTGGGACCAGTGGGATATGCATGTAGATTTAGGTGATGTCTCAAATAAAAAACTAATTTTTTTTTTAGGATTATATAAGTAACACCCATTTTGAAATTGTTATGTGTGTGACATTTCTGAGAACAAGGGGCAGACAAACATTAAAGGATAGGGTGAGAAAAATACTGAACCAGGAGCAGAACTCATGCATGGTATATTTCTGTGACATATGGATGGATGCATAGTCTCCTACTTTGGCATGATGAGTTAGTAGGGACCCCAAATGTATTGTTGCAGTTGAAATTAGTACAGTGCCTCTTAGAACTGACTTAAGGTAGAAATGAGGCATTTTCTCAATTAATATTTTTCTAAGTCTTCATTTTATTGTATTTTTATGTATAATAAGAAGTGCTTTTGCATTAAAGCAGTGCAACATTAGGCAGTGCAATGTTATCAAAACAGTGAGGGCTCAGTGCATACCTCTAGTGAGACAGTTCATGTGCTTGCATAAATGGTCCAGTTGACTTGTTCCCTTTCTTGGGAAAGTCTTGCAGATTGAGTAAGGAAATGGAAGATTCTTGGTGATGGTTTCTGTGTTCCTGGAGGGATTTGACTGTCCTCCTTACCTTAAGGTGATACTGTAGCAGTTAATTTAGTTACCTGGCATAGAAAGACTTAATTCAGTTAGGACAGAAGATAGGATTGTGAGGTGCAGGAGTGGTGGTGTCAGTAGATATCTGGGCAGACTCACAAGGGAGTGTAGGGAAGGAGCACGGATACAGCTTGCTTGGAAACTCACCTCTCCAGGAGGTACAACAGAGGCAGAACCAGGTTTTCTGTGTAGGAAGATAAAAGCTTATCCGATGTGTTTCCTGAAATGCCCCTGCTGTTACCTGCAGGGAAATGCAAGGTCAGGCAGACAAGGCTCTCACTGAGCAGCTGGGAGTGTGGTGTAGGAGGAAAATGTTTGGACTTGCTGAACTGCAGAAACGTGGAACAGAGGGAGCTTGTGTGGAGGGAAAAAACTTCATCTTGAGAAAATCAAAACCAGGCTTCTGGCACTTAAAATTGAAAAGTTTTCATAGGAGAGTCTTTAACAGTTTCTTAAGGCAGAGTCTCAGGTGTGGCAGAGCACACAGTATGGGTTGAAACATTTCCCAGGGGTGAGGTTGCAGAATCCATGTGTGTAATAGTCTCAGGATCAAGGTTGGCAAAAAGTAGTGGAAATGTCAAATAATAGTTTGAACAAGTTTCATTAGGGTTTGATGGGGGAAAAATGGAAAAGGGTGGCTGAATCAAAGCTTGTGTGCTGCTATAGAGTAATCTGAAAAGTTCAACAAGGAATTGGAATGGCCAATTTGAAATGGGAATGCTTATTCAAAAGGCTTATCAGGTCTGTCAGCAGAACCTTCCAGTACTAGGGCACAGTAGTGTGATGGAATTCCACTAAGATGGAATAGCTTACCCAAGGGAGAAGTGGCTGTATGTGTTGAAGAAAACTTCAGTGTTAAATCTGTTTCCTGTTGGGTTTTGATGGTAGAAGTCATCAGGACTGAAATACCAGCCCTGTGGAGAAGAACCAGCCTGGTAACTGACCACCCAATGTGTAATTGACTGCTCTGCTCTGCTAAGGAAAATCAGAGGGGCAGCAAGGACTGGATAGAAAAGCAAAAGGAAGAATAACTTCCCCTCACATGGGCTGGGTCACACATGTCGAGGTGTGGTGCAGAATTCAATTGTTTAGATGCCACAAGTAATGACTTTGAGCTGCTATTCAGAGAGCCCCTCAGAAGAGCAGCAATTCTTGACTTGATCTGGAGCAGTACTCAGGTAATTGGATTCAGATGTTGCTGTGGAACAGCCAGACTGTAGTTCTAATATTCTTGCAGGAATAATAAAAGACAAAAAAACACTTATGTGTTTAATTTTGAAAGGGGGAATTACATATGAGGAGGAGGCTCCTTAACTCACATATGGGTTAAATATAAAAACCAGAATAAAGCAGAGTAAATAAAAGAGTTTGAGAAACAGCTTACAAAAGGATAAAACTGGCCATAAATCCTTTTTCTTCGTCTGATGTACTGTGGTGGGGCAGGGAGACATGGCTGCAGGATTTTTATGGCTGGTAGGAATGGGGGATAAGAAAGAGTATCCATAGAAAGTAAAATTTAAAAATGTATCTGTGTGCACCCATGTTCACTATGGAGGTACTCAGAGAGGTTTTACTAGAAAATGGTGACATGATAAGCATAGAACTAACTTAAGAGTGCAGTATCCTATGAAGCACTGTAAGAGCAGACTCTGAAATAGAATTTTTCTCTATGGGGAGAATCATTAGAGGACATCTCATTAATATGCCAAAAGAATCAGCGAGAGAGAAAATTAGCAACTGGAACTGTTTAAGTGCCGTGATTTTATGATATACACCTGAGGTGTAAAAGAAATTCTAATCCTTCTTCATCTTAATGAAGATATCTTTTAATCCTTCTTCATGGAAATTGGTGAAGCCTTAACCCAGGTGCATAGCTTGTCATAACTTACCATCTTTTTCCAGAAGAGGGCAATGAAGCTGGTGAAGGGTCTAGAGGGTAAGACCTGTGAGGAGTGGCTGAGGGAGCTGGTGTTGCTTAGCCTGGTGAAAAGGGGCTCAGTGGTGACTTTATCACTCTCTACAACCACCTGAAAGAAGGTGGTAGCAAGGTGGGGTTTGGCCTCTTCTCCCATGCAGCAAGTGACAGGACAAGAGGATGGAGCCTCAGGCTGGGCCGAGGGAGGTTCAGGTTGGACATCAGGAGGAATTTCTTCACAGCAGGTGTGATCAGACGTTGGAATGAACTGCCAGTGGAGGTGGTAGAATCACCATCCCCGAAGGTGTTTAAGGAAAGACTGGATGGCACTTAGTGTCATGGCCTAATTGACATTGTGAGTTTTGGTCAGAGGTTGGACTTAATGATCTCAGAGGTTTTTTCCAACTGAATTGATTTGATGTTACTACATATCACTATATCATGTCATGTAAGTATACCTTTCCAGGAAATGGAATGTCCCAGTATTTTAGAGTATTTGGGGGAGGTAGAGGCACAAAGCCAGATGTCTGTATTCTGTAAACTGAATTCATGAATTGCTGAAAAGTCAGTATAGCTTTGTCATGACTGCCTTTTTTTTTCTTTTTTTTCTTTTTCTTTTTCTTGAGAAGTTTTGTTTTTCAGATCTGCTGTGGTTCTCTGAGGACTCTTTTTGTAAGAGTGTGGCCGTGGATGAATTGGTTATGTATTTGGATTCTCAAAGGAAGCCTGTTGTAAAAGATTCCTTGGGAACCAGTATGCTGTGAGACAAGGGAAGACCTCTCATGCAAGATTAACTAATAGGAAATAATGAGTAGGAATTGGTCTTTTTTGCTATATGGATGGAATTGCTTTTATCCAGTTTGATTTAACAGGGATCTTGTATAGCATATGCTTTTCAGCATGTTTAAGTATCGGTTAAAAGAAAATAAAACTCAGTAAAGAGTTGTAGAATGATCTCTCAATTTCAAAGACTGGGCAGGGGAAACAGGACTTCACATTTCACGTTGGTAGATGCTAAATAACACAAACTGTTCTAACTTCATGTATGCCTTGATGGTTTTCTACTTAAGAGTTTTTAACCAGTAGGTTAAGAGATTTAGTAAAGTAATCTTGGAATTACACTTGATTATTTTTAAAAAAGTCAACTCTTAATATTGCTATCTTGAAAAGTAATGCGCTGTTTAGACAGGAAAGAAGACACTATTAATATCTACAACTAGATCTGAGCATACCTTGAACCTGGTGTACAATCTGCCTTTGTGTTCTTGCCATCACCCTAACTGTTGTGTAGCTGAACTGTTGTAAGATACATATTCTTTACAGGAAAAATTAGAGTAGGACTTGTCAGTCTGGAAAGAAAATGAGTCAAAAACACTCAAGTTTTGTAAAAGTATATGTGTTGGAGAGA
>VZUA01020790.1:0-20633 GCA_013401035.1 Horornis vulcanius | reverse complement strand
ACCTGTAGCAGAGTGGACAACACAGAACAGATTTGCAGCTCAGATACCAATGGGCTGAATGGACATTTCACACCCACATGGCTTCAAAAACATTAAAAACCTGATGGCCCAGTTTGATGCCCAGTTCTTTAGAACTGGCCTCAGCCAGACAGCAGAAAAAAAATCACTGACTGCATTGATGTTTGCAATTCTGGGTTGTAATTTTTCTCATGGCTCTGAGAGATTTTGCCTTGAACCAGATGAAACACTGACATGTGAATGGAGCAAGTTTGTCTTAATCCTCAAGCCAAAGTATTGGAGATGTAACTATTCCTGAAAAAGTCCAAACTCCTTTAAATTGCAGAGTAACAGCAGTAGCAAAAGACAAGTTGAAAACCCTTTAGTAGTTACAGGTCTCATTAATAAGAAAGAACTTTGGTTGTAGCCCACAAATACACCAGAATTTTAATAAAGAACAAATTATCACATCCAGGGTTGGTCTCTCAAGACAATCACAACCCTATTGCTTCACAAGCTTGGCTGAACTGCATAAATGCAGCAGCTTAAGACAATTCTATCTGTAAGAATGCAAAAAAAAATCTGCAAAAGAGCTGTTTAGCAGATATTTCAACTGTATAGGAATGGACTTTGCCCTTCCAATTAACCTTTGCTATGAGAAAATTTTTGGAGAGCCAAGGAGAGGCAATTGATTCTCCAAAGAGGATTGGACACACCCTTTTGCTGAGGGTCACTGCACTCAGATTGGCCCTCATAAACTTCAAGATGAGTTCCAATGAGCAATCACATACCCCATCACCAGCTTATTCTTCTCATGGGGGTCAGTGTTCCTACAATCTGGAATTTGGGTCTTCTGTTCACAGCCACTTCTAAGTCAAAAATCACCAAGCTGGACCAATCTCAAGTTACAACTATGTAAGCCTTGGGCAGAGTTAAGAGTTTCACGATCCCATTCAAACCACATCCATTTTAACGAGCTAACAAACTCCCTGTGGGCAAGAAATTGTTGGTTTGTTTTTTTTTTTTTTTTCCTGAGAATCCATCTAGAATGAGCTCTCTGGGCTGACTGTTAAGAGAATGTTTTTCAACTTTTTTACTGCAGTGCAAAGTGATGGCCCATGTTTCGTTCTTACAGGTGTTGTACACCTTCACATTCCTCTCATTCACATCGATGCTACAAATACAAACACAAATTACAAAAGATATGTGCACTTAGTTTAACTGGTGGGGCAAGAAAACATTTCTGTCCCCGTGATCACAACAGTTAAGCACATAAACAGAGTTCAGGCAGTGGCTTTGTTCAAAGCATTCTTTTCTTCTAGTCAGCTTTAAAAAGCAATTGAAGGGAATGGTCCAAACAAAGGAACTTTTGCAGGAAAACCAGAAGCAAATCCTTGCCCACTCATGTTCATGTTCTTCAAAAGGGAGTTTTCTTGCAAGAATGCTTGCTGTAGGATCCAAGCTAAATTCCAAGCTGAATCATTTCTCTCTGCCAACTTTTGGCAGCATAATTTTGATAAATACTCGGAGGCAGAGCAATCAGCAAAGGACAAAGCAATCCTTGTGAACAGTTTGCAAAGCTACTTAGGAGAGACATTTAGAAAAACACACACAAGTAAATATTTAAATCAGGGTTATTCAGTCTATTGCAGGCAGTCACATTAATGAAAATACATATTTGATTATTAATTGTAAATATTGGTCTTTAGCCAGGCCTGAAATTTTAAGTGGAAGAATGAGCACGAGCTATGTGATTAAACTCAGCCCACCCTTGCTTTTTCCCATCACTTCCTATAAAATCTCATTATTGGCTCTTATATGAAGAGGGAGCTCCCAAAACAGCTGCTGTACTTTGTCTGCCAAGCTATCAACACTCTGCAGGAGGAGGAGAGTGAAGAGTTCTGGCTGCTCCACTGCGAGTTACCTTGCCTGACTGGGAAAGTCAAGTGATCAATTTTGCCAAAGCACCTAACATGGACACATGGACACAATTCCCACAGCAGATAGAAAGTCTCCCAGCAAAACCTCTCTCAGCCCAATTTAAATGATGCAAGGAGGAGAAAAATGGCATTATCACAAGCTGCAGAGCACACACAGTGGGCTCAGCTGTCACCTCCACCACACTGACCCCCAGGCAGCATGACGAGCCTGGGGAATACAAACAGCTCAACCTTATCACTCCCCTGCCCAGAACCAGGGACAGGGGACAAGGGAAAGCCCAAAGCTCACCAACGCTTTCTGTTCTGCCATGCTACATGAGAGCTGTTTCCAGGCTCCTCTACTTACACTACCTGGCAACACCTTAAAGGATCTTACAGCAACTGGGGAACATTCAAAATCTGAACGTGTCTGTGGCATCACCTCTCTGCTTTCCACACACCAGCACTGTAGGAAGCAGGGTGGAAAACATGGGTGTGCTTTATGGCTATCTACCCAGAAAACTCCTTCAAGGAGCTCCAGGAATTTCCATTCACTGCTACAGCAACACTACTGGTGTTTACTGGAAAGTAATGGGAGATGACTGGAACAGGCCGGACCTAATTTGCAGCAGTTCAGAACATTCAGGGGCATTCCTGTTAATAACAGCTTTTTAAAGTTGGGGAAAATATGGTCTCAATATCCAAATTTTTCCTGATCTGTGTCCAGGATGAGAAATCACACTGAGCACTTCTCAAACTTTTTGAAAGGTCATCCTCCCTTAGGGATCTTTATTTGAATAAATAAAATGAAATGAAGTCTTTATTATTCATTCCCTTTTTTTTCTCCCTACACAAGCATTGTACCACCCAGAGAACAGGTAACTGCCCTCAATCGCTGGTACCAACTTAGCTCCTCCAGGACAGCAGAGTGAAAATCTGATGTAATTAGCAGCTCACTGCTGCACTGAAGAAAATGAATTACTGTCAACAATTAAAACTTCTGGCTACTGTGAGCAACTCGCAACTACCTCCCTGTCCTTCCTTACCCAGAGTTTGAAAAATACCGTCCCAACTCACTGCCACAGATTCCAATACAGTTACTAGGGAAGCCTGAGGCAAAAAAGGCCCCAAAAGCTTTTTGAGAACGAAACAAAAATAAATAATAAAAAACCCACCTCTATTGAGGACGTTTCCTTTCTGTTGAAACATCTTTGTATGGATTCTGGTAATTGACCCCTTTCTAAAAGAATGAAAATACCATGTGGGCTGTGCTGAGTGGCAGCCAAGTGGAACAGAAGGGATAATGTTGAACCCAGAAAGGCAGAGGGAGGAATTAGGAAAGATTGACAGGCTAAAGCTATTCAACAACAGTGACTGCTTAAGCTGGGATAAGTTTGAGAGACCTGGACACTAAATGCTCTCTGTGGGGGCTGTTTGTACCTCAGTTGGACCCTCCTAGCCCCAAACATTAACTGGTGATGAGAGAAGCGAGGGGCTACCAGTCACTCAAGGAGATTTGGCCAGGACGGTTGCCAACACAGTCTTGGCAGCAGCAGTAGTCCTGTGTACTCTGAATTGTTCAGGTTTTCCAAATAGATGTATTGGTTTTGCTTTTCTTCTCCCCTACAAGAAGTTCTGTTTGTTTAAAGCCATTGCTTAACTCTGTGCTCACAGGCATTGCTCATTCCTGAGCATTCAAAGGGCATAATTGAATTTCCCAGGCTTCTGGGAGAGGGTCAAGCCAGCTTTGTGTAACAATTTTAGCAAGAACCCAATTAAATTAAGGCAAGCTCTGTTGTTGCCAATCTGTGCCTTGGAGAAGAGTTACAATTAAACAACAAAACATAGCGTGACACTAAGGACAGCAACAGATTTACTTCAGCATCCTCAGAGTACATTACCACAATATCATAAAAACAAGATTTAACACTAAGAATTTACCCAAGCAAGACAAACATTACTCCAGGGCAATATGATATTGTGTGGTTTGTTTTTTGGGTTTTTTGCCTTTCTAAAAGTGAAGGAAAACAGAATTCCTTCAGTATTCCCAGGTTTTTAGTCTGCTAGTGTCAGCTGTGACTACCTTATTTAGAAACAAAGGCAACTTTTATTAAACAGCTATTAAAGATACATCCTGTAGCCTCTGTAAGAGAAAAACACATATGGACAACAAACACAAACAGAGAGAGCAGGGAGAAAAACTACTGTCATTAACTTCAGTCAGACACATCCATGTATAAACATTTATGCTGACCTGAAACTGAGTGACAGACAATCGTGTACTCTCTTTAAATAACACAATTAGCATTTTCTGGTGTATAATGAGGTACAGGATAAGTGCTTCTGTGATAGTTCCCCTCTTGCTTCATCTTCCTGACCTCCTGCTCTCCCCTTCAACATTAACAAAGCTGGCAGCATTCAACAGAAAAATACTGCAAACAGAAAAATAGAGTGTAGTTTTTCAGATCACATTACATTTTTTCCCCTCTATCCTCCATCATTTCCTGATTTGTCTCCCCCATGCTCTGCTTCTCTTTTCTATTTTCTTTGCCTGTTTTCTTGTCTTGGCCATCTGTTTCTCCCTTTCTTTTCTCACATCTTGTTTGTGTGGTCTTTAATGTATGATTTCTTTCAGCTTTATGCTTTCCTAATATCTTTTGCCCACAGTTTTGAGTTGGGCTTTGGGTTGGGTTTTTTGAAGTTATCAGCTTTACTGAGTGTTTTTCCCTGCCCCTTTAAAAATTACCTGACCCTTTGTTACTTGCTTGGGTTATTTTCTTCAAAGTCTGGTGAGCCTGGCTACACCATCCCACTCAGATGAACAGTGCTCTCAGCACACCTACTCATGAGTTCCATGACCTAGTGGAATTTAAACAGGTATTGAGCTAGAAGTTATACCAGGATAGCCACTAAAAGCTAAGAGGAGATCACCAAGTGTTTTAGAGGAACAGGACTTGTCTCATGACCAGAGAGCATTATGATTTTGTTATTACATGAATATTTAAACTCATCATTTACAACCTGTGTCAGAAGAGCTTCTTTACACATGAAAAGACAACTGAGACACACATGAGTTAAGACAAAGACCCCCAAAGGCCCTTGAGGGTGTCTGCCCTTACCTCTAGGCAAATTACTGATCCTTGGTGCTCTTTGAAGACTTTCAGCTGCTCTCCAGTGACAATATTCCAGGTCCTGATGGTGTAATCCGTGCTGCCAGAGAACAGCTCCCTGTTTGGTGCATCAAGTATAAGGCATAAGACGGCCCCAGTGTGTCCCAGCAGGGTCTGGTAGCAGCGCCCGCTGGACACCCACCAGACCTTCACAGTGCAGTCTGTGCTCCCTGTCACCAGCAGGTCCCTGCTCACTTTCTCCTCCTCCTCCTCTTCCTCCTCCTCTTCTTCCAGCACATCCCTGGAGGAATAGTGAGCTAGAGTCAGGACGCAGTTCCGATGGCCCCGGAATTCCTGGATTTGTTTCTCCTTGTCCATGCTCCAGCAGCGGGCTGTCCTGTCATAGGAGCCACTGAAGAGATAGTCTTTAGCAACCAGGATTCTGCAAAAAAATAAACTGTGTATAAGAACAGTATTGTTCTTTTTACATAACCATCTTTTGTCACAATTTCAGTGCCAAGTACCCCAAAGTATGAAGCAGTAGCATTAACGTAACATCTTTGACATTTTTAAAAATCAAACACTTCCCTGTTTTTACTTTTAGAATTGAGATCGCTCATTCAGGTACATTGATGCAGATATTTTTACACTGTAGCATTGTAACTTTATGCATTTTGTTTTGCTAAAATTCCTTCCAGCAAGGAATATAAACTTTCATAAGTTATATATAATACCTAGAAGTTTGTTTTGTTGTTTAGTTTGCATTTGTTGGGTTTTTTTTTTTTAATTAACTAATTCTTGGTAATTATTTGTTAATATTTCTTTATAAAAAATATTTTAAAACAGACCTGTGACAATAACTTGGAATCAAAACAACAACAAAGTAACAAAACAACATTCCAGGAATCTGAACGGTAACTGACAGTGTGGAAAATAACCATCTTTCCATCATCAAATAAGAAGAATGCAAGAAAAAAAAATGCACTCAATTTCACTTGGCTCAGGATCTCAAAAAAGGTAAGGCAAGAGCACCCCACTTATTACATAACTGAAGAGCAAACCAAAGATTACACCTCAGGAATTCAACTTCCTGGGCCTTCAAAATAATGAGTTGTCAAAACTCTTCAACTCATATTTCCAAACCAGAAATAGGAAACATCCATAACCTGCCTTTTTTGTCAGCTGAGCTTGGTCTTCTGGAACCTTTCAATCAGGCAACAAAGTCATATGAATGGGGAACACATTTCCCATTTGCTTATTTAAGCAAAAATCAGGCCTGTGCCAAAACACAGAACCAGTCTTCCTAACTATTTACAGAATCTCACTACACATCATATGTGTTTTGAGTTTAGAAAGGAACTAAGAAGCCTACACGCCCACCAGAAAAGAAATGTTAAAAAAATACCAATCTTTGCTCTATTTGCCATTAATTAAATCCAGTCCAACTATTAATAAGTATTTTAAATGGAAAGGCAAATCAGCCACACACAGTAAGTTTATTATTAAACTTCATTTGCCCAAACAGGAATAATAATTACAGAAAAATCCCTGACTTTATCCCTCTTGCTGACACAAAAGCTTGACAGGATGTTTTTAAACCTATTTATCAGAAGCATCTGTTATCAATTGGATCATTTCTTCTGGAATTTCATTCCTAGCCCTGGATTCCATTCCCCTGCTGTGTGCCTTTCATTTCTTTCCTATCTGTGTCAGCAGTGTTGCTAGAAAAACTAATCAATGCAGCCCAAAACACGAGCTCAGAGGTTTACACAGCCCCTTTTATGAGTGTAGTAATGGGGAACTGCAGTGAAATGATAAAGTGTGTGATAACAGATGACAGGAACACGAGGGCAGAACCCCACCTGTTGACAATTGAAGTGTGGCCTCTGTAAATGGCCAAGCACTGCCCAGTGACCACGTCCCACTTCCGAATGGTGTGGTCAGCGCTGCACGTGAAGGCAGCCTCGTTCTCCAAGTGGCAAAAGGTGATGTAACTTTCATGTCCTAGGAATAACAAAGGAAATCAGTCACTGTGCAAGCAGAGAGGACAGACCAGTCCAGCTCTTCACCTTAACCAAAAGAAAAATACAAACAAATGTACCAGTTTTGAATGCACCACCGTGCTCCTCATGTTTAAAGATTTGTGTAAAACCCAACCATTTCAAGTCGCAGCAGAAAACTTCACTGATACCAGGACTAAGTGAAAGAGTAAAAAAGTACAGTTCCAGCAATCAGGTAAATCAAACAGTAATATAAAAATATAATGAGATAGACTAATATCAATATAATAAAACTCAGAAAGCAGTAAAAAACAAGCTCTTTTTTCAAATTAAAAAATGCTTTTGCTTCCTTCTTCTGAAAACAGGGCAAAAACTGCATTTCAGCCCAGCCCACTGATTGTCAGGACACAGTCATAAATCAAAGCATGGAGCTCTGAAAAAATGACCTGAGACTTACCAGCAAGTTTGATTTCATTGTCCAGGCAGAATGAAAAGCAAACAAAAAACCATACCAGGTAAATAGTCAGCCAATACTTTCCCCCACATGACTAAACCCCACAATTTTCTAAGTATCAGTATACCTTTAAGGAAAAGGGAGGAAGGGAGGGAAGAGAGAGAAGGAAGGGAAGGGAGAGAGAGAAGAGAGAGAAGGATTAGAGCACAATTGCTTACACAATATTCAGAGTACACAGGGATTCTACAGTTACAATAAAAACAGACACAACCACAGCTTTAAAAATGTCATACTGACAAACAAGGCAATACCAAAAAAGAGGAATCAGTATTACCACTTCAAGCTTTAGTTGCCACTTAACAAGAGGTGTCATTTTTCTATTGTAACATTAAATGCAGCATATGTAAAAATCACCTTAGGAAGCAAGTCCCAGCTTCATCTAAGACCACTTGTGTGAAATTATTGTCTTTCACTTGTGTGAAATTGCTGTCTAATCATTGGACTACTATTACCTTGAACTCTTCTGTTTTAACATTTAGACTGTAAGCTTTCAGGAGCAGAACTATTTCCACTTAAGTCACTATTACAAGAGTGATAGTTATGACTGAAGTTGGTGGGCCCAACTGTGACATAAATACTATTCTTTGAGGGAAAAAAAAGAAAAAAAAAATCAAAGAAGAACAATTGTGATTAAAGAGAAACAGACGGAAAAAGGTATTAGAAAAACAGAATATTGTAAAATAAAGAGATGGTAAAAAAACTGAGGGAAAGCAGACTGCCCAGTAAAACACTGTTTCACTGACTGCAACAAACAGATTTCACTACAATTCCTGAATTTCAAAAGCTTGTAGTTCAAAAGCAAACCAGAATCCACGTTACAAACATATGGCTTGTTTCCTCTAAAACAAACTCATCAGATGCCAAAAATTAAACAGATCACCAGGGCTATAAGCAAAACGACACAAAACTGCACTCGTCCTCCCATATTCATGAAACTTTTTGCAAAGCAGCCTGAATGGGTCAGGTTTCAATCACTGGGATTTTTCTCACAGCATCATGTAATCCAGCTCTGAGATCAAAACAGCATCAAAGTCTGCCAGGCAGATTTTAACCATCAGTAATACTCGACCCACACACGGGGTGCCAAAACCCCATGTGGAAGACAAGGTCTGGTGCTGGTCTGGCCAAAAGCAGCCACCACACAAGTCTGCTGGTTGTGCTGTGGTGGAGCTTGAAACTGCATTAGAGATACAGGCTTATCAGTAATTATAGCTTGTAAAATTAAAATTGACACGACAACTGCGTGTGTGCAGAAGTATAAAATACATACAATTATCTGATTCGACTGACAGTTCACAAACCACCCAGCCCAACCTTCAGAGTTTACCTCAAACACTGGCAGTACTGGCAGATTCCATAATAATGAATGCTATCCAATACATTTCTCTTTTTAGTTAAAAGTTAATTAGTGGTTTAAAGGGATTTCTAAGCCTAAAGCAAATGCAGTGTGTTTTCCAGAAGCTAGAATCATGGCAGGATGTGGGGGGAAAAAAGACAATACTCCATAGTGAAAAACAAGCAAACAAACAAACAACAAGGAAATCACAGCAATGTGATTTCTTCTTTGGAAGAAAAAAACATTAGAAATTCCAAATGTAACAGCTTTATTTTTTTCTGTATGAAAAGAACATGAGTGGGAATGCAAACAAACATATTTAGCCCATATCTAGACTCTTGCATGACCACACTGTCTTTTTACAGTTCTTTTTCTTTTCAATTACTGACATGCCAGTCTAAGGATATTTTTTTAAAGATGCAAAATTAATTTAAATTGAAAAAGCCCAGCAATTAACATTTCTGTGCATCAAATGAGGAGGGAAAACAAAAGTAACCTATTTAGCAAGTTTCCTTTCCAGACTTCTGGGTCAAGAGGGTCTAAATAAAGACCACCTGGAAACGAGATGATTAAAAGGACGAAAAAAAAGAATGAAAAAAAACCCGAGAGAGACTAATAAAAAGCCAGTATTTTTTCACAGTGTAAAACAGGGTTTTCAGAAATTGACATAAGTTAAACAACTTCGCACACCCTGAGATAAAAGGATCCATGCATTCAGTTGTGCTGGTAACCTCGTTTGGATTGAAGCTCTTGCTTAACGTTGCTGTAATAAACACCAAAACAAAACAAGCATGATTTTGGCTGCCCGGCAGGGACTGAAAGAGACCAGAAGACGCCGTGTGGCCTGTGCCATGCTTCAGACCCAAAGCCCAGGGGAAAAGCAGCTGCCGTACCTTGGAAGTGCCCGTGGCACTGGCTGTCGGCCGTGCTCCAGAGCCGCGCCGTGCCGTCCTCGCTGCCCGTGAGCAGCCGCTGCCCGTCGGGGCTCAGGCTCAGCCAGTTGATGCCCCCTTGGTGATCCGTGCAGACCTTCACGGCCGAGCCGCTGTTCCCCATCCCGGCGCTCCCGGCGCAGATCACGGGCGCTTTGCGGCCCCCAGACCGTGCTCCGGACCTCCGGCCGTGCCCCACAGACCGACTTCTGCCATTACCTCAACTCCGAAACATCAGCAGGGCAGTCCAGGCTCCTGCACAGGGACACAAAGGGGGAACGGGAGAGCGCGTTAAATCATTTCATCGCCCCTTGGCTGCATCGCTTCCTCAGCCAGGGTGAGCTGAAGCCACCGAGCGCCCGGGATCCGAAGCCTCACGGCGGTAGATGGGGGCACACGCTGCCCGCTGTGCCCTCTCCATTGGCATTGGGGCACATCCAGCCCTTTGGGAAGACTGAGCCTGGACGGCGGTACCGCTACCTGGAGCCCTCGCCGAGGCTGCTGTTTTTTAAGCAATCTTAGGGCTGACCTTGGGCACGCCGAGGAGGCGACGCCTCCGAGAGGGGAGCCGGGCTCAGGAGGCCCCCAACGCCCCGGGCTGCCTCCATCCCTCCCGCATGGCCCCCCGGCATCTCGGCACTCACCGCCCCGGGCACGGCTCCGGCGGAGCGATCCCCACTCGCTCTCCGGGCAGGGGGAATCTCCTCCCGCCGGGGCACAGGAGACGGCGCCGGGCCGAGCACAGGATCCCCCCGGTCACCGCCGCCTCCGCCCTGCGGGGAGGCGGGAAGGGGTCCCGCCGTGCCCCCTCAGCCCACCCCGGGGCGGGCCCTCACCCCCCGCCCCGGCCCTGCCTCCATTACCTCCCGCTCCACGTTCGAGCTGCTTCCCCCCGCGGCGGTCGCCTCGCCCCGCTCGCACAGCGTCCCCCGTGTTGCCGTTTTGAGGCTCGTCCGCTGCTCCGGAGGTGCCCGGCAGTGCTGCCCCTCCGGGACGGCCTCCGCCCGCAGCGACTCCCCCTTCCCGGGGTAGCGACCCCCCTTCCCGGGGCAGCGGCCTCCCCGCCTCCCCGGGGCTGCAGCCGCCCCTACCGCAGCTCGGTCTCCCGGCGGGGCGGGGGAAGCGCAGGGGCGGGAGGGTCTCTCCCGGCTGGGGTCTCGTCAACAACCGCGCCGCAGCCGGAGCAGCCCGACAGCACCCCCGCGTCCGCGGCGGAGCCCCCGAGCTCGTCCCGGGGGAGGCAGCGCTTCCTGCGGCACCTTCGCCCCTCAGGACGCCTGGGGACACTGGCATTTCCTCCCTGGTTTCTCCGGTGCCTCCCGGGGGAACGCAGAGGCTTGTGCTGGGAGCTGGGTTGAAGGAAACCATCGCCTTTTGTTCCTCTTCTCGCCCCTCTCCCTCTGGGCGAGCTCCTGCCACGTTTCACCTCAGGACCCCCCCTCCCCAGGAGCCCCAGACCCGCTGTCTCGCTTTGCCCCGACCCGAAGCTTTTGGGGCTCTTTGTTCTTAGTGCAGCCCCTTGCCCATCCACTCCCTGCACGCCCTGAGCGCGGCTTCTGCGGCGGCCCCAGCTTTGTGCTGCCACACACCTGGCCGAGGGCTCTGGCAACATGGGATGAAGGGTTCTGTCTCACCGTCGTGTGATTAAATGGAGGAAGGATAAACCCCCTGGGCAAAGTAGCGCGGAGAGGCTGAGAGCTCCCAGCAAGGCAGCAGCAAGGGTCCGACATCGATATCCCCCTACAAGAAAAGGGAGCTGTTGCTAATTTGCAGCTAAAAACATGCTGGCAGGAGTAGGATAAATCAAGAAACGTACTCTCCTAGCTTCTGATCTATTTGTTAAGAAAAACACCTTTTTGTGTGAAATCCCCAGCGCCCCAGCTCCATTTCACACCATTGGTGCAGTATTGGGGTTCAGCAGGCACTTGCTGACATTTAGGGAGGCACCAGCCCTGCTCTGGCACGAGGTGCCCCAGCGTGGGGCTGGACAGAAACGCGTGCGTTAAATGGATAATTCCCGGGATGTGTTACTTTGCACAGCGTGTTCTGGCAGAGGCCAAACAGGACTAATATGTCACACCCAATGTAAACACAAGGTGATCCTGATTCAGCTGCCAGTTGTAGCCATGCAGCTGCGGAGGAACTTGGCAGACCGTGCCATCGGGCTGCAAATTTGGGTTTTGTGAGGGTCAGGTTGAGCCCTGTGGCTTATGGTCCCCAGCCAGCTCTTTTCTGAAGACAAACGTTTCAACACAACCCTTGTACATTCAAGAAATGACCAAGAAGTTCTGGTGTGAGACGTGAATTCTGTATTTCTTCTCTCTGAAAATCACATTATCTGTGAAAAGATATTTTTTTGGACATGGAGGCCTGGGAATCGGCTGCTCTCGGGGAGTGTCCCTCACCATCTGCTCGTACATCTGTCAAATCCACTCACAAACCCCTGCCCAGAGTCCTTGCTTGGGAAACTGTAGGATAGATTAGCACTCCTTTTTATTTTCCTGTGTTTCTATGGTGTGAATAAGAGGAAAAACTCAGAGGGAAGGGATATTTTGTTAGGTTTGAAGCAGGTCTGCACATTTTAAACCCACACAGTTTAAATCTCAAGGGGGAGGCTGAGCTAAAGGGGAAACCCTTGGCCACAGCTCAGCCATGCATCAGCTGTGGGAGCAGAGGGTGTGCTGTTCCTCCCCTTGCTCTTTTTAAAGCCTTTTCAAGGTTTTTTATTATTATTTCAAATTAATATTTCCCTCCTGTGGTGACTAATGAAAACATCTGAGCTTTTGAATATTTTCATGAATATTTATTCTTTTTCTTGAGAGTTTTTTTTAATCTTTTTCCAGTTGGTTTTATCTGCCTGAATTTTAGGTAAGTTTTTTTTATTGTATTTGTGTTCTTGTGGCAGGTTTTTAATTGTAGGACAATGAAGAAAGTAAAAGAGGGTTACCTTCTGCTTGATTTTGCTCCTCAGGGCCCAAATCTTGTAGGTAATCCTCCTTCATCCACATGGATGTGTACATACACAGATGCATGAGCTGCTCTTATAACATCCAGGTAGTTAAAAAACCTTAAGAAAGCTTCTAGATGTTTATGGCTGGATTCCTAATGCACGATTTGCAGGATCCAGTGGCTGTTGCTAAGTTTGGGGCCAAGTTTAGAGTCTTTAGGCAGTCATCAGAAGTAAAGGAAGGATGCAGAGTTTAGATCAGCTACACTGTCTTTTGAAAGCAGAGAGGGATGCCTCTGCCCTTCACCATGGACTATGACAGGAGTCCAACATCAGGAGGTTCCAAATTCTCCGCAATTAAGTAGAACAAATTGAGACTTTTATCTTCAAATCCTACCTTCATTCCACCAAAGGACCTGTTCTCACATCTCTGACCCAGAAACAACACAATACAGGAACACACTTTAGTTCCCACACACACAAGACAGCAATGATCAGGTGCAAAATCCTCTGTAAACAACAACATCCCGAATTATTTGTGTTTAGACTCACTTGCCAGACCTTCAGAAACCCAACGTAGGCTCACAGGCCTTAGAAATTACTTAGTCGTTTTTTACATCACTATCTGCACTGATATAAATGCAGAAGAACATTTCCCTTCAAAATATTTCAGTAATGCTGCAAATGCTTCCAATAATTTCATTTCTGTTGTTTGTGGAGGAAGGAACACAGGCAGCTCCTCCATGTCCACCTCCCCCTCCTGGGGCCTTGGGTATCTGGATGGGTTGCAATGGTCTTTGATGGACAACAAAGGCTCTTTGTTCTGTCAAAGACACAGAGCCAATAACGCCCCAAAGAAGTCAGCACAGAGAGCTCGACCAAAAACAAAAGAATAAAGTGTGCAGCAATGCAAATTGTCTTTCTTAGAGAATTAACCCCTTCCATCATCCCAGCCCCTCCTCTTTCTCTAAAGAAGGGCCTTTCCAGCTGCCAGCGTCTTTTCTCTATCATCTATTGCTCTGCTTCAGGCTGTCAACCTCAATCACTATCAAAATTGCTGATAATTAAGTATTACCTCTTCCTTCACTTCAGAAAATTGAGCAAGCCAAATAACTCTTTAAACTGCCTCAGAGGCCTGAAAGATTTATAGTGGCACATCCTGCATGGACATCCAGCCTTTTTATTTATTTATTTTTTTTTAATTCAACCAAATCATTATAGTCAATGAGAACTACAAACAAAAGTATGTTACATGGTGTCTCCAGAGGCAAGATCCTTCACTGCACAAACTACTCTAAGAAAATTTCCCTGGTAAAGTTAAATTTGATTTAAAAATCAATCCAGTTACACTGGTACAATGTAAATAAAATTTAACCTTAAATAGATTTAAATGTAGCTTCTACTGGTTTGATTTAATCCAAAACAGTATCAACACCTAAGTGGCTTCACTTTGCAATAAAAGCTGACATTGGTGAAGGCAAATTAAGTTTACGTGGGTTCAATTATCACCATGGAGCAGATGTAGCCTTACTCTGAAGTGAGGATGGAGGGGCAGTCTGCAGACTTTCAGAATGCAGACCCAAAATGCACAGCTGAACTCAGCACTGCAGCTCCTTCTGACCTCTCTGCATCTGGCCTCATTTACAGGCAATACAGTTCTTTCCCTCCCTCATCTGAGTGTGAATTCTTTGCAGCTTAAAATGTCCCAGAGTGCTCAGAAATCTAGTTTTGGTATAAACATTTAGCAAATTCCCCTATAGGACAAAAGATGCTTGGAAAATGTCACTTACACTAGATTCTCCCGTAATTACATGTAACATTCTTTTGGTTTTTAACCACATCTGAAGCTGTATTTCCAAAACCTTTATTTCCAAAAGTACTTGGTTTTATGAGTTTCCTAACAAGAACACCCATCTGCAAATCCCATGTGCATCCCTGCCCCCCACTGCTGCTTCACCTGGGTGCCCCTAATCAATGCCAGGAAAAAGCCTGGGATCTGGAGATCCGAGTGGTATCCAGTGACCTAATGAATGGTTAGGTGACAGCAATGTTGTACAAATGGGCTCTTAGCAGCTGACTCCAATGTCAGGCCCTGGTAGCAATGGAAGCTGTGAACTTGGAGTGGGCAGAGAGAGGACTGCATTAACTTTCTGCTGTGATGAAGCAATGGCTTAAAAGCACTGCTGCAAAGGCATCTTATCTCTCTGGCTAAGAAAGCAGCTGCAATTTCCTAGAAATTTTTAAGCTGTGACATGCCAGGAAGTGTAAGATCTCACGGCAGCTGTTTCAAAGATCACTGTAAATAGGTTTCTCCCCACACAGTTTATAGATGACAAGGCCCTTCCATCATGTCACGGCTTAGTGGGAACTTTACAGAATAATTCAAAATCACAAATATTTACAAAATTACAAAATAATAGTCAAAAGCTCATTTTACCCTGTTCCCTACGTCGATAGGAGCCCTGCTGTTTCTTCCAGACGGTAAGCTGGCCTCTTGCCCAGACCATATATCTCTTATGACAGGCTCCTTAAGGACCAAATCTAAATGGAAGCCAAAAGAAATATATCTTACTAAGTGACACAAGGGTAACTTTCTGAATTTGATTCTGAGCCCATTTTAACTGCTTTTGCATGGATACATCTCTGCTGGCCTTAACTGCATTAATCCAGATTTGTACTGATGCAAGCAGAGAGCCCCAGTGCCTTTGACACTGGTACAAAAACAAGTTTCCAAAAATGCTGAAGCTGCAGCCAGTGACCCAGGCAGTATTTTAACAATTGCATTCACATCTGGCCTCTGGAAGATTTCTCAGTTGTTTGTCTGCCTCGTTATTAGCAGAGCCAAACCTTGGGTGAGGGGAGAGCAGTCACAATCTCTTACACCTCATTGTTGCTAAGAAAGTTTTAGGAACAACTGACCCCAAACCCACTGACCACAGAATAATCTTCTGCAGCCTTGACTGAGCTTTGTACGAGGCTTTCAGGGCCAGACTGCCCCTGCTTCTGACACAGCTGCCACAAGACATGCACAGCTCTTCCAGGAGTCTGAGAAAGGCAGGGAAGGTCTTAGATGGGTGTAGTCGGTGGTGGGAGTAAATAGTACCATTTCAAGGGATGTCAAAGCTTCTGCCCTGCTCTCTGCCTCTGGCTAGAGCATGTTTAGACAAAATGTTGTTTTTTGTTTTCTCCATCAAATATGAAAGTGGCCCCTGGTAAAGAGAAGGACACCAGGGTGAACATTCAGCCCACCATGAGGTTTACAAGCACCTCCAAAGCTTCAACTGCTCAGCTGTAATATCTCAAGTTGGATTCAAAGAGAAAATACTCTTATGATGCACCTATTCATTTTTGAAACTTCATGCTCTTCTGTGCATTTCTCACCTCACAAGATAAGTGGCTTTGCCTTCTCAGACACTCACACCCTCAGGACTGGATTTTACTTCTGCCTGATCTAACATTGCTCAGGGAAAGTGGGCTGTAACACCCTCCACCTTGTGTTAGTTTGGGCTCACCAGTGGGTGCCGTCTGTCTCTGATGTTCCTCATGGGCTGAATAGAGCTGGGACAGCAGCAGAATCATTGGGCTCTCACTGCCAGTGCCTGGCAAAATCCTATGGAAGTCAATGGCACAATCCAAGTGCAAAACACAGACAGTGACTGATGTTCTACTGAGGAGGGACATAAAGGAAGCCTGATGCCATGCACTGATGCCAGCATTACAAATCAGGTGTCAGGATGTCATGTCACTCCTTGATAATAGCCCACAGATCTCCTGGTGAATAAATCTTTCTCTGTGTCTGCCCTCCTTTTTATCTTCCCCTGAGCTCCCAGTAGTGTTCATCCCACTCTTGTTTTGGACAGGCACCCTAACTGGAGAGACTGCAATTTAGCTGGTCTCTAACCATCTGTTTCCATTCATTCCTGAGGTTTTCCAGCTGCCCATGAAAACAATGCACTGATACACCCTGTGCAGACTTGAACCACCTCCAGAACAAAGGGTTAGGTGGCGCTGGGAGATTCGAGGGGTGTTCTTTGTCTTGGAACATGGAGCAGATACTGGCATGACATGGTCAAAAAGAAGATGGTGAAAGGGCAATCTGCTGATACCCCAACTCACACATGGCCCAGCACCAGACTTTGGGCTCAAGCATCCAGCTCCTTGCTGAGCAAGTGTCAGGAATACCAAACTCAGGCATCTAAGCACTGGGAGGAAAAACAAACTGAATTCCAAAGGGGGGCTGATGCTGCACTTTCTCAGATGCAGAGTAGACAGATTTCATCAGAAATATTGTAATATT
Organism: Horornis vulcanius; assembly: GCA_013401035.1. Taxonomy (NCBI): domain Eukaryota; kingdom Metazoa; phylum Chordata; class Aves; order Passeriformes; family Scotocercidae; genus Horornis; species Horornis vulcanius. The sequence continues at coordinate 3,581 of VZUA01020790.1, read as the reverse complement.
TAATTTTCCAGTTAAATTCACTCCCTCTCCTTTTATCTTCCCTTCTTTTTCACAAAGAGGCATAAAGTGAGTAATAAAAATTGCTAACAGCAAAACTTCATGATTTATACCACCAGATCTCAGACAGAACTCCCTGATGAGTTTGAGGGAACGGCCTTATTAAACATTGATGCCACAATATGGTCTGTCTTAGCAACAACACTCACAAGTGAAATTCATCGAGGATATAATCCATGACATTTAAAATGCCTGTTGGGTTNCAAAATACTGGTTGTGCGTGACTCTGGAAAATAAAGGCAATTGCCGTGCCACTTTATGGAATATTGTGTGTGAATCACTGAAGCTATTAAGTCTTCTGCTGCCTTTTTCCTGGCCTCAAGAGGTTAACTTCTTCCCAGACCCATTCTCTGGGGGGGAAATAAGAACCACGTGCGTGTGCCACAGAGCTGTGTCTGGTCTGGGGATGCGGGCGATCCGGATTTTGTGTTGTTTGCCTGAGAGACCCACTGGAGAGAATAATGAGGGGGTTCAAAAGAGGAGTATTCTTCCTGCCAGAAGTGGTCGTTTAACTAGGCCTTCACTTATATGTTGGGGGAGATTACTCACAGGGTCACCTGGCAAAAATGACTGGAAGTTAGGAAAGAAAGGGCCTCCTGCCAACTATTTAAGAAAAAGAGAGAGAGCAATGAAGAAGGAACAAGATAAAGAGCAGTGAGCTGTCTGCAGGGAAAGGGACTCAGAGAAGCCAAGAACTAAGGCTGTAAAGAGAGACAGAGAGGGGCCTGGGCTCCTTAGAAGGCTTAGTGCTATATTCTGGTGGCATTCAAGAATAAATTGGCACAGAGAAAAGTCACAGGCACTTACACATGGCTTGTGAAGCCCTGTGGAGCTACGGGAAAGAGTGAGCAAGAAGCACCAGAGTGCCCTGGGGCCCAGCCCTGGTTCTCCAGGTGTAGGGCAGCTGGGCTCCCCCATTCCACCTCTGAAGGGGGACAAAGAGAGCCTGTGCAAGGGAACCAAGGGCAGGAGGCTCAGCCAAGTCACTCACGGGTTGTTGGTCATCCACTGCAGCCGAAGGAGTGCTTTGGGAAGCTGCTTCTGATACACCCCCATAAATCTCAGCCTGGACTGTTGTCACACCAGGGACCTTCTGGGGGTCTGAGGCAGAGTGGACTCACACAGAATTTGGCCTTGATCATGCTAACGAAGTGTCACAAGGCAGCAGAGATGCACCCACTGAGATCCAAAGACAAAGGAAATGCACAGACCCAGCACCATTCCCTGCTGCTTACACCACTTCAACAAAACATCTGCTCACCCAGAATAAAATCCCTCTCCTGTTCTAAGCAGATCAGTTCCCCCTGAAATAGCAATAGGAGCTGTTGCATCTGCTCACACCATGGCCAGGCTTCAGCCCCAAGAGGCTGACGCCTTGGTTCAATCAGGCTGAGCCGCCTGCTTTATCTTACAGTCTCCTGTGAATAACTTTTCTTATTACACCTCTTTACACAAGCACCAAACCCCAAGCAGGCAGAAAAGCTGTCCAAAATACAGAAGAATTATGACAGAGGCTCCAGCATCATGGGGTTTTGGAAAGATTATTCGTTTAGCAAAGAAGTAACTGTGCAAACCAGACTCTCTGGCAGCATTTGTGTGATGATAATCATGCTGATTAAGTGTTTGAGCCTCGGGATATGCTGGGACAAGCATTAGGACACCTAGGAAATAACCACCCCCTGCTTTTGGAAGGCAGCTGAGGGCAGCTGAGCTATTCTGCTCTGTGACTGATCCATCTCCTCTCACAGATCTGTTCATTTTGGATGCAATTGCTCAAAGTATGCATTACTTATGGTAATAAGTAATGGTCATACAGATATATACAAAGGGGACCAGCAGTTGTGCTGTTAACCCTTGGGTTCCCTGCTAGGCTGAGCTATGCAATGAGGAAAAGATTCAGAGCCCAGTTCTACAACTGACTTCAATTAACTCAAATCAGTTGCATTAGCTAAGGTTATTAATTTAGGCAATATACTTTTCCTGTCTCCACTCTAAATTTGTTTTGGTTTCCATTATTCTTTGTTAATGAGGAAGGTGCTTTCTACTCTGATTTTTGTGTTGGTGAAGGAAAAGAGAAGCTGATTAGACAAATGGCCTTAATTCACTTCCAGCCTGAAATCTGACATATTGTTTTCATCTAATCAGCATTCTTCAAGGGTGTCAGCAAATATCTGATGTTTAAGGCATGGAGATGGATTCTCAGGGAGTTGCAAAGGCACAGAAGTGACAGAAGAAAAGAATTAGGACAGAGGAAATGCTATTTACCTCAGTCGGCTGTTCTAGGACTTTCCTCCACCCCTTCTCCAAGCATGAATTTCACAACTAAACCACTGAAAAGATAAAAACAATAGCTACTTTCCAGAGGCACTACTGAAATATGCAGTCTTGGAGCACTTGAACAGGAAGGGAAATGTGAAGAGTGACTTTTAACCATCTAGGAACATGTGCACGCTGTGGGCCAGCTATTCAGCTGTGGTAAATTGGTGCAGTCATGCTAAATAAATGTGATTGAACTATCTGGTTTGCTTGATGAGCCAGTTCTGCACCAGGCTCCTAAAGCAGCCGGTGTCCCTCTGGGACAGTCTGCAGGAGCCAAGGCACAGCTCTGGGCCTGCCCTAATTCACACTAATTGCACCGACTGCCTTCAGTGCTGGTTAATCACCCTGTGCTGCCGGGAAATCAGAGTGCCCATCACTGCTGCACCCAGCAGAAGGCAAGAACAGCAAAGGACTGGGACTGACAACTCCTGACACAGTTTTGGGTCTTTTCCACACAAGTTAAATTGTTCTGCTGTGTCTTTCAAGAGGTGATTTGAACCTAAATGGAAAAACCACTGATTTGAATGTTTTCATTGTTGTTGTTACTATTATTCATACTATTGTTATTCTGTCTTGCTTGGGAGGTGTTGGGGAAGGAACAACTCCTGCAATAAATCAGTGCAAGCTTTGAGAAGCTGGTAATCTCTGTCCTCCCCTGGAGCTTCCATCATCTTGACAGCAAGTTCATGCTGAGGAGTCAAATACCAAATTAAAAGAAAAAGGAAAAAATAAACAAAGAACTAGAACAAGGGAAACTCTGTTTGGTACTTCTTTCCAGCCAAAGAACCCTTTAATAGCAAACTATTTGACAAATCCCAGGCCTGGGGGTTGTTACAGAGATTTTGGATTCCTACCAGAATTTTTTTTGTGTGTGTTTTCAAACCTGCATTGTCTGAATGCAGCTGAAAAGAAGAATCATTCAGTATAAGCAGAAGTATTTCCAGTGTTGTGGAAATCCCTGGTTCTGATGGGTGTGCGATGTTTAATTGTCAAGGGAGCTGACTATTAAATATCATTTATTAATAAGTTTTAAGAAGAGAAGTCTGAAACCTTTGAAATGCTGATTGTCAACTCTACAGAGGGACCTGAACACAAATGATAAATTCCAGAAGTCAAAATGGTGTTTGCCTGGGTTTTTTCCTCTCTTTTTAGAAGGGAGATGATAAATGAATCTGGCCCCAACCTCAGTGAAAAAAAAAAAAAAA
>VZUA01020780.1:2351-34913 GCA_013401035.1 Horornis vulcanius | reverse complement strand
ATTTGCCATATAATTTATAACACTAAAAGCTGTTCATCCACTAAAATTCTTGCCACAAATGAAAATAATTTTAATAAAGAAATATATCTATGCTGAAGAAAACTGTAATGCACTTGGGATTCCTAAGTAAACACCATCCTAGCTCCCTTCCAACAACCCATTAAGACAATTCTTCATACAACCAACAATTCTCAGGACATTTGACTTTGTTGACTTTGTCATTAGCATTACAAAGTGGTCAACTCGGGGCCTTGCTGGGTTTTTTCCCCTTCTGCTCCCTCCCTCCTATGTTCTTCAACTCATAATGTCCCATTCCAAACACTAGTTTAGAAGCACTGACTATATTCAGTATATTCATCCATATAACTTAAAGTAACAGCCAATGCGAAGCTAACTGAATTCTGTTGCAGACAGAAAGCAACAGAAGAAGAATTTTCCACTCCTGTGATTCATAATAACACATACCAGACATTGGAAATAGCATGCTCCAGTAAGTCATCACACTGTTAAAGGAACCATGCAAAACCACTCTTTACCTGGATGGAAGACAATAGCAGCATCAGATCATCTGTTTGATCTGAGCCCATCTGAGGGTGCCACCAAACCACCTACCTCTTCACCTATTTTATCACCTCCTTCCCTCACATCTGTACACACATATACAAAACATATTGGCCACTTACTCTATAGACCTCCTCGAGCAGCAGCTTAGCACAATTCTGGCCCAGTTCCTCAGGAAGCACAGCTGCTCCCTGGCCCTGAGGGTTTGAAGCTAGCTCAGCACTGAGAATAGTGCCATTGATGGTTTCTGCAGTAAGGCACATGCCAAAACCTGGTGATCTGAAAGAAAGGGAAAAAGTGCATTTGATTTATGGACAAAATTGGAGTAATGAGCCAAGAACTTCAAGTCATAAACAGCTCCTCCTATAGGATGACAAATATCCTGTTTGATACAATAGACTGACACTGGAAAAATAAAGTTAACAACAGTATTTAAATGTCAAACTGAGTACCACTTGCCATAAAACCCTCTACGCAGGCTTTTCCTGGGCCTCTTTAAACAGGAAAAATTAAAAAGAACATAAGAAGCCATATAAACCTCAGAAGTGTTTGGTGGTTTTTTTTAATAGAGGAGGGTACCTTTCACATTTATTTAATTAGTGTTTGATAAATATTTCAAAGGTATCTCGTGTTTCTTCTCCTCAACACCCAAAACCAAAACTACCCTTCTTTGAGGCTTCAGCTCTTTACCCTGGAAGCCACAATGTTTAGCAAGATTAGGCTAATTAGTTGGTATCAAGGATACTGCTATCATATTGGATTCATACTTAAGAGGAATGTCACAACACAGTAGCATCAGAAACACAGCCAGCCAGGTTGAAAGGGATTCAGTCCCTCTTCCCAGGGTATCATTTATTCCTCTGCCTAAGCTACGTGTAGTAAAAATAATGTTGCCATTTCAATTCATTTGACTTTTTAAATTTCATAAGCAGATGAAAACAAAATTGAGACCCCAAAACCACACAGCTTCTAGAAATATTTTTGCAATTCTGATGCTGTAAACAGTCTGGAGCTATTAAAGTTACAAACCCAGTATATTAAATATGATGAAGGATTAGAAAAGACAAAAAAATCCTAAAAGTATTCAACAATTTCTAGGTTCGGAAACTTTTGAATCTAACAAATCTTACAGAAATATTTCAAAAAGCAGAAATAGTGAAAGAAAACATGCATGCCTGCATTTGAGCATGAAGACAAAGGACAAACAAATGAGTTATCTAGNACAATTTCTAGGTTCGGAAACTTTTGAATCTAACAAATCTTACAGAAATATTTCAAAAAGCAGAAATAGTGAAAGAAAACATGCATGCCTGCATTTGAGCATGAAGACAAAGGACAAACAAATGAGTTATCTAGAATCTTTCAACGTCAAGAAAGAATGGCAAGAGAACAACAGAGATGACAGATACCAGCAAAATTGTCTGAATTGCATCCACCACTTCTGTGTTCTGCCAGCAAACAAAATCTGTGGAAGTACAGCAAGTTAATTTTCCAGTCCTTGCTAGTGAGAGGACACTCCCTCAGCCATTCAGCAGAAGACAATCCATACTGCTTTAATACTTCCTTAAAACACCTCAGTGCCATCCTTAATATTACTATTTCCATCAGAAAGTGTACAGTCAACTTTGAATCTTGGTTTCCTGAACATACCATGACATCTTTGATCTTAACCTCTCTTCAAAGCAATCAGTTTAAAAATGAAGGGAGCTCAAATTGCTTTTAGTGGCAGTAATGATGTACTGCATTCCTTGTTTAAGAAAGCACACTTGTATCCCTGTTATGTAATTAAAATGAATGCATGTAGTGAATCACCCTTTCTTTCTTTGTGAGAAATATTTATTTCAAACCAACAAAATAGAAGATTGTGATCTAAAACTCAGTAAAATTAGATCAGGACACCCTAGCAGATCAACAAATGCAGAATTCCATGTCTGTTTCCTCTAAATTCTGGATACTCACTTTCCAGAGCTGACCCCCTTCATATGATCTGTGTAGATATAGATGTCTGGGAGGAATTTATTCAGGATGCCCCTTGCAGATTCCACCATTCTGTTTGCCATCTGTGGTGACACTCGGACAGAGTATCTACGTTTCTGAGCTAAGAAATCCATTGTGGTCACAAGAAAAATTGAAAGCAGAGACCAAGAAAAGCAAAGAGGCCCCACCCAGTGCATTATTTCAGAAAATGTGTGTTTTATACATCTATTTGTGGGGTTTTGTCCATGTTTCTGTACCTAGAGAACTATATGCACCTAAGTGCTTTCTACAGCCTTTTCATTGATATACCTTGAAGTGAAGTACACAGAATATGTGCTGAAGAGCAGATTATGACTAGGTAAACATCTACCTTGAAAATGCCCTTCATCAAATTTAAATTGCTATTCTGTCATCTTGTACTTTCTTATGATGGAGGAAGTCCCATGTGCTATGTTCTTCATGTTTTATTAAAACAGGATCCTGTGAATTAGCAGCAAAAAACCCCCTGCCTTTCTGTTTCTGTCAGGGAGAAATTGGGAAGATGAATAAGAAATTAAAGACAAATGTTCAACAAAAAAAATTAAAAGGCTCAAAAAAAAAAAAAATTTTGCTATCTCCAACTATTTTGCAGTGTTCTGAGGCTATCAAACTCACTGGTTCTCTATTCACTCAGCATCTGAAGGTTCCAGGAAAGAAGAACCTACCACCTTCAGACTCACCCCAACCCACCTCCTCACAATACAAAGGAGATGAACTACCTTTCTGCTCTTGCACTCAGGTGCTGCTTCAGACTCCCAAAAGATCTTCAAATGTACAAAGCACATTATGCTTTAAATTCCGGCCCAACTATAATGCAGACTCAATGCTCTACACATTTAACCACTCGTCTGCACATACATTCACATAGCAATGCAGAGAAATACACTCTCAAAACTCCCAGCTGACAGGAAAGAATTTCCTTTTCTACAAGTTTCTATAGTATATATTGTGGAGTAGGCAAACAAAACAGTTCAGAATCTTAGGGCAAAATCGTTAAAAATAGTCAGAAAACTGGTTGCTCTGCACAGTTGATGCATTCAGTATTTTGGATTATATAAAAGGTTGCTGTAATACAATCTCCACAGCTGTGAGGAAGAAGATTTACTCAGATGAATCTTGGAGGAACAAAAGTTCACATAAAAAAGACATAAGAACTTATCCTTACAGATGTTTTGTTTCCTATTGCCTTGAAGGACGACTTAATAGCTATACTAAAATGAGACTGCTTCTCACCATGCTTAAAGGCAAACCTGTATCCCTGAGAAAAGACCCAGGAAAGCCTACAGCAAGGCAGAAGTTCAGAATTCGATCAGATACATCAATCAAAACCAGTCAAAGTGGTCAAGAGTGGTGCTGCATATTAATGTCAGTTTAGAACAACAGCAGCAAAATCATGATCACTGCTGCCTCCTCCACAGAGCAACATATAGAACTACTTACTACAGAGCAGAATGGAGTTGTAAGAAAATTATTTTCTCCACCAATATACCACAGCAGCTATCATCAAAAGCAAAATGAGCTGCCTCCTTTCTGTTCTGCAGCACATGCATTCAGTAAAACTGCTCTTGCTTGGCACTACTGCACTTATCTAAATGCTGCAATGGGACAAGGTAGTCAAAATATCCAGTTCTCACACACAGTTGTGACAGTATGCTATAAAGTAAAAGAAGAAACAGGCTGCAAATCTACACCACTGGCAGAAAATGTGACCACATTCTTGCTTTCCTTTTGGGTAATCAATGCCAAATCATGTTTAGGACTCTCAAACACAAATTAAACTACATGTTGGCCACTGCTTAAGATAGTTTCATGTAAAGGATTTCTACCTTTTTCCTACAATGACAGTAGATTCATGACATATACCATACAAAGGCCACAAGAAAAAAATAAAATCAAAAAGAAATAAACAATCCAAAACACTGACTAAATGTGCAGTTGTTTGAGAAAGTAAGGAGTTCACAACAGTACTTTGTGCCCTTATCTTTGTGTGGAATAAAACCTCCTCCACTTACACCTGCAATGGTACTACCAAAGGTGAAGAGCCAAAGTCCTTACTTTCAATACACATGAAAAAGCTCAGTGTATGCTGCAAGGTGTAAACTGAACTAAGATTTAAGCTCCCACCAAACTTCTGCTAAACTAGAAACTGCCAAGATGTCACCTTTTAATGCACAACTAAACCACTTTGGTTACTACTGAATTTACACACAAAGTAACATTTCTTTTAGTGCTCCTAGATTATGTGATGGAAGGTATTTTAACTTTTTCTTGCTGTAGAAAAGATTTTAAATAGGACTGTTCAGTTTTGAATTTATTCACTTGCTTACAGATGCTTTTTGCACAGCAGTGTTTTGAACATAGAAGTTTTGATGCATAGCCCTGAAATCTAGTTGTATGACTCCTCTGTGTAATGTCTGCCTGTGTTACCCAGATACCTGCTCAAAAATGTCAGTGCACTCTCAGTGACTTCCAAGTTAGAAGACCTTTTTTTCAATAAGCAAACTCTTTTACAAGTAGAAAAACAGAGAGACAAACAAAAAGGATACGCAGTTCCTCTGATGCGCTTGATTTTTCCAGGGTCTGTGAACTGAACAGGCTGCAAGATCTTTCTCACTGGGCAAGTAAACAGTATCTCTCCACCCCCTTTGGGAGGCATTCCTCTTCGGTTGATCTATGAATAATGGAGGAAAAAAGCTGGTTAGTACATAGTACAAAAAACGTAGCTACACAGCCCAAAATTACACTTTTATTTCACATAGACTAAAAATGCTTTAAGTAGGAGCATTATGTGAACACAGGCAAGAAAACTACGTCCTAAGGCAGAAATGGATTTTGCATGAAAACTAAAAGTAGGCATTGAATTCTTTGTTCCTCTCAAGTAAAGTAAGGCATGGCTTCTCAATAATAAAAAAGTGCAAAACCAAATAAAACAGCCTTGGGTTAAGATTAGTAGCAGATCTGCACCTTGCTGCTGAGGAGACTGGAACTATTTGATCTGAGCTCAGTTGGTTAGAACATGGTGCTGATAATGCCAAGGTCATGGCTTTGATCCCCACATAGACCATTCACTTAAGAGTTGGACTTGATGTTCCTTACAGGTCTTTTCCAACTCAGAATATTCTGTATGTGAGGGACTAGAATGAACTCATTCCCCTAACAGGTCTGTCTACCTGACCCAGTCCCACCATTCCATGCCAAGGATGAAGCTGGGACATGGGCCAGTGAGTGGATCTGGGTAAGGAGGCCCACAGCCAGACAGGCCAGGGCTGTGGAAGGCCAGCCCTCCTGCAGGGTCACAGGAGTAGAGACTGAGTGACAGGACAATGACGTGGGTGCCTGGGCTGTGGACAGGGTGGGGGTGAGGCTTTGCAGAGCAAGGAACCAGCAGGCCCTGGCAGTGCAGCCAGATCCTTCACACATATCTCCAATTTCAAAGAAACCTTTACATTGTTAGGGTCACCCAGATTTACTGGGCCTCTGAAGATTTTAGTCTTCAAGAAAAGCTTCCTTCCTCTATTCTCCAAACTGGAAGCAAACCTCAACTACTCAAACACAGATCCAGCTCTCCTACAGGTGAAGAAGGTTAAAGATGCCATTCACTCCCTAGCCCCAAGCATGGGGCAGAATGAACAAGTAGAAATAAAAAGATAATAAATGAACTGAAAAGCAACAAAAAGCAAAAAGGTTTCTCAGTCTTCTTTGGAGACTAAGAGAAGTCAGTACTTTCTCCTTATCCTATCACTGTGTGACTCGTAGCCATAAATAATTACCTGTTTGAGACAGAAACCCACAGCAAGCACATCACCCTGTAAAGTACTGCAGGAACATAATTTCAACATGTGGTTGAAAAGCAAGGTACAAACTGTCTTACCTTGATTTCCAGACTTTCACCATCAATTCCAAACTTCTTCAGAAGGGGTAGAGCTGTTGCCTTAAGGACATCAACCTATGGAACACAGAATTTTTAAAAAAGACTCTCTATTGGAAGTTAAGTTCATCAGTACTTTAAAAAAATCACTAAATTATGAGGTGACTAACAGAGACAAGTCTTCTTCACAGAAGGTATTTTATGGGAAGATATGGGAATGCAGCACAGAGAGTTTCATCTAGTTAAACTACCACAGTACATCATTACTAAAAGACTTCCTAGAACAAAATACTGGCAGATAGGATTTCCTATTCTGGCTTTCTTCCCAAGCCTGATTTTGAATGCCATTATGTAAAACAGCTTACTTGCTTCTCTGAACAGTGCAACGTTTCTCTGAACATTTCTAAGAAACAGAAGCTTATAGGTAGCTTCTATTGAAGCACTTACAAGAATCTGAAGTGGACAACACATCATCAGTGCACTACCTTTTAAATCTGGTGCTAACCAGGTCCAGATCTGAACAGAATTATTCTTGCCATTGCTCTTTCTAATTCCCAAGACTACAGGGACTACCCTCTTCTTCCCTCTTCTGAAACTTCAGTATCACTTTGCCAAAAGTGATAAAAATTATTTAGCAGTGCAAAAGCACAGGGAGTTACCCAAGACAAACAGCTGTGGATAGACGGGATCAGGACAGCATGACCAAAGAGAAAATAAACACAGATGAATGAAACAGTCATGAGGTAGACAGCATTTGAGGAGACAGATAAAAAGCACCCTCTTTCCCATGCTTTCAGCCTTCAGCCAAAATTCACAATTCTTGAATTTCATTTTCTCTGCTTTGAAGAGAGTGCAAGCCACTGACAAAATAGGAGCACATACCTCACCTACAAATCTGTGAACATTTTGTTAGTGGTACCTGAGGAGCGATGAGTGTGTGTTGCAGTTCTCATTTTCAATTCCTGCTGGACAACATGTTTCATTTCTTACAGAGAGGCATTTGGTGTTATTTTTAGTATCAGTATTTGAATGTCTTCATTAAAAAAAACATAAACCTGTAAGCCAATACTTAACTTCTTTTAACTTACAAAGTTCATGGTTTTTTACAGCCAGGCTACCTTGCTTTCGCCCTTCAGTCATACTCCCTAACTATATAAATTTGACTTTTGAAGCAAAGCCTTTACTAACAGGCATGTGCACAAGCATGTGAATACCATCGGCAGACGTTTCAACAAGCTGATCTGGTTCAAATTAAAATTACACAATGTTTCTTCCTTCTTCTCATGAAACTAACATACTAGTAAAAAATAAAAGCTTTACTGTGTAGGTTAAAAACTAAAAAAACTTCAAGACTTGTCATAGTTTTCAGTCCTCAGAAAAGTTCCAGGTATAATACTTAGAGGTACCAGACAAATACTAAAACTGACTGCTCCAATTCTGCTGCCTTAGTAGAGGCAGCAATCAACAGTATTTGAAGAATGGGAAAAGACTGTTCTGCCCCACAGACAAGTGGGGAGTTGGCAGGATATGAAGCAGTTCATTGAAAATCTCAAAACAGCAGCTGAACTGAGTTGTAAACCCATTTTTCTATCCTTTTGCCTATCCTCAGTCATAAACCCCATTCCCTAGCTCCTCTTGGAGGACAGTTATTCCATTTCCAGAACAGGCAGCATAATACCAAGTTGCACAAAAACAGATGCACCATACAAATGATGGTTTATACTTCACCACAAATGACAATATTCTAAGTCCCATAAATATTGCTTATTCACAAAGTTGTGTAAATGCAAATCACATCCTTTAAAGAAATCTACAATACCTAAGAAAAAGGTGGAAAAGTAACTTTTAGAATGCCTTATCCGGTGCAAAGATATTAAAAAAAAACCCCAAAACCCAAACAAAACACCCAGATATAGACCCTGCAGCACATGACTATATACAAAAGGGAAAAGCACCAGCTGGCCTGTATATCCACTAGCATTGCATAGATCATTGAGCCCCACCATACACAGTGTTATGTTCCAAGAAAAAGGGCCTAGACTGGGAGAAGGGGGAAGGGAAAAAATAGAATTTAACAAGGAAAAAAGAAACATAGGAAGAAAATTCAGTAAGAAAAGCTTCTTGTTTTCTGCAGACAACTGTTGAATTCTGATTAAGATTGAAGATTACTGCTCCTAAGCTACAATTTCATGTGCTAGTCTCATGTCAGCATGACAGTCATTTGAACTCAAAGCCCCATGGCACAGCTGTAAAAAACCTTCAACACCTGGAAGCACAAACATCAAGAATGGTTACTCTAAAACAGGTTATTGCAGCTGTATCTAAATGTCAGAATAACAATACATAGAGAAGAAAAATAGGAGCTATCACTTGCATGCCACTTCCATTCTCTTCAAAAAGGCACATTACAAAGGACGCGTCCCACCTACATTATCACTATATGGAGAGAATTTAAACTGCCTCAACCGAGTCCCACATGGTTGGTCCCACAAGCTACCCAGGGCCAGATCTCACCAGTGATGGCACAGGAAAACAGGAGCAGGGGAGGGCTCGTGGAGCACTCCCAGGACTGCCCAGCTGGGTGCTCATGGAGCCCTCATCCCCAGGAAGAGGACAGGGTGCTGCTCCATGGAGAGCCCACCATAGGGACAGCACCCATTTGGTGTAATTGAGAAACGAGGTGGGAAACCATATTTTTGTAATTACTGGCTTTCCTGGGGGGTGCTGCTCATTGGCTAGCAGGAGATGGTTGGTCCAGTTAATCCCCCTCCCAAACGTTTTACACTCCCAGAAAATGTAAGCTGCTGGCTGGTATTCCAAAGGCTTATCTCTTCTTGACAAGTGAAGGCAAAGTAGCAATTCTTTCACCCATAAGGTGTATCACTCACACAGTAATAATACTGTGCAGTATTATTACAGAATCATAGAATGTTTTTGGGTTGGCAGGGACCTTAAAGATCATCTGGTTCCACCCATCCCTGCTATGGGCAGGGACACCTCCCACCAGACCAGGTCCCTGTCTAACCTGGCTTTGAACACTGCCAGGGCGGTGGCATCCACAGCCTGATTTGTTCCATTGTCTAATAACATACCAAAAAATATGTATAATATTATTAGCAATAATGTCACCACAGTCCCACTTGGAACAAGTGCATGTTCAGTGGCCACTTTAGGACTGATGCCAGGTGTCAAAGAGCTTTCCATCGCACCCTATTGGAGGGCTATTAATGTATGTAAACAAACACCAAAGTAAACACACACTCTTTTACTCCAGGAATGCAGCCTGACCTGTGCCTCACTGAACTCAGCTAAAGTCTTTCCTTCTACACGATGTTCTTTAGAAACTCTTCCTCTCACCTGGATCTCTTCTATTCTTCTCACAGCAGAAGATCCACAATATTCCCTTGCATGCACCTGACAAGGTCTCTGGTAAAGAGACCACATAGCAATCACATCCCACAAACACTTTTGAGGCTGTGTAAAAGCCAAGATCTCAGTGCTGAAAGTGGATTTCACAAAGCCTACCAGTCTACCAGCGGGTCAGTCTACCTGTTCACTGCAACCATGAGAGAAAGGTCACACTCCTCTGGTTGCACACATATTCCTGCTACTTGCCTCAGAGATGCCTCCCACTGGCTACAGTTCTTCATAAACTGCTCCAGTGCAGGTTCCCTGATGTCGCCTTGTTTCCCAGCCTTCAGCCTTGGAGTCAGAAATTTCATGTAAACAAAGTAATGTTTACAGAACTCTTTATCATGTTTTTACATTCCTTTCTGTGAAAGGACAATCAATGGACACTTTCTCAGACCAGTGGAAGTGAAGAAGTTGAACCTCTGTCTTCCAATGTGGTCTCTTTTCTAGAAATCTATATAAGTTGTACGAAAAATTAAACTTCCTCTTTTCCTGCTTCGACTCCGTGGTGATCACTGCATCTCCCTCGGGACAGCATTGTGTTACACCCCATGAGTTCACAAGTCCTGCCAGCAAACCTGCTCCAGCATGGGCTCCTCTCTTCACAGGCCTGCAGGTCCCTGCCAGGATCCTGCTGCTGCGCAGGCTTCCCATGGGTTCACAGCTGTATTCAGGCATCCATCTTCTCCAGAGTGAGGTCCTGCACTGGTTGCAGGTGGATATATGCTCCACTGTCAACATTTAGGGGTTGTAGGAGGATAGCTGCCTCACCTTGGAAATCATGGGCTACGGGGAACTCTCTGCTCCAGTGCATGGAACACCTCCCATTTTCACTGCCCCTGCTGTCTGCAGGGCTGTCTCACAAATTCTCACATTCATCTCCAGCTCCAGGTTATTTCACAGTTCCAACCCCCCCACTCTTCCTCCTTAAAGCTGTTACCAGCTATCACCATCACTGACAGGCTCAGACTTGGCCAGCAGTCTTGAAGCCAGCTGACATGGCCTCTGCTGGATGAAGAGGAAACTTTTGTCAGCGTCTTGCAGATGCCACCTCTGTAGAATCCCAGCTCACAAAACTCAGCCAGGCAAATCAAATACAACCCACTAAATTGAAATAGAGAGGCTGTCACACGAAGAGCAGCAGGGAAAACACCTAAACTCCCACACTGCAGTCACATCGGTTTGCCTTTCCACCTTCTCCTTGGAAAGCAGAAAGCATATGGATGGATAAGCAAATTTAAGCACCTATTTTTGGGCAAGCATAGGTAATAATTGTTCACTGAGTTTATAAACACCCTCTGTTTACTGAAAAATCAAAATCAATTTAAAACCAAGTTTCCATTTACTTAAGATACAAATCAATTAGAGTAGCACTTAAATTTGTGCTTGTAGTTTCAGAAACCAGCAGAGCCATATGTTATACAAAACAACTTGTAAAAGTCCTTAAAGTACCTTATTGGTGTGCACCAGGATTAACGTTTACTCAGGCAAGCTAAACAGACCGAAACCAGGTTTAAACCATTTTAGGAACTGGCATTCAAAAAGTTAACAAGTATAAGCTAAGTCACAGTAACTGAAGTTGTTACTGTGTTGTCACTAACAGCTAATACTTAGTTGCTAATATAGCACAATGAACTTCAGATGTAACTCTTCACATGTATTTGATTTACATGTAGCATCTGGAGCCTGGAGTCAGCCAATGTACGCCAACCCACTTGTTTGAGTTTTGGCAAGTGCAAACACCCTTCAAGCACAGAGCAGCCTTAATTCTTGCATCCATTTGAACTAAAATAGTTTAATCTCAGGCCCATGTGACTGATGCCCAAAACGAGATTCTTTCCAGAATCCAGACTCAGTTGCTTAGATGAGTGTCCTGATTCACTTGAAAGCAGTATGAACATTGGGCTATTCTCCATCTCCAGATTATGCAAGAATTTCTCTACTGTGATTAAACAGTCAACAAAAAAGGACTTCTTTGATCCTTACCACTTATCACTTACAATAAGTATTTTTAGTCACAATGACTGCAAGGGTAGCAAAAAACGCTTCCTCTTTTATTCCTATAGTGCTGTGTACAACTGATTTTGATCATCCTTTGACTCATGTCAATGTCTCACAGAGACACAGATGAGAGAGTGAGAGAGTAAGTTTTCTAAATAACCAGAGAATAACAGCTGAAAACTCATAAATTCTAGCAGGACTCAGGGGCTTGCGTAGTATCTGTAGTTATACTTCACAGGTATTTGTATTCATTTAAACTGCTTTTCAGATTACAATGTATCCTTAACTTACTCAGAGGAAAACAGGCTGTGTCCAATCATGATTTAAAAAGTAAAGAGTAATGCTGTTCTCTAAAAGCAAAAGTTTATGTTTGGGGTTTTTGGAGTAACATAAATGAAGAGCATAACCACTAATCATTACTTCAACATTCTGATCACGTCTCCCACGGTTTGTTTTTGTAACAACACTGGTACAAAATAAAGGTCTGCAGATCAGTAGTAGAAACCAAGGCAAGCATTTTATAGCCATTTGACCTACCGCACCTTCTTGCATGTTTCTGAAGAACCAGAGAGTTATTACATACCTTTGCTACTGTAATTTCCTAACCAAAACGTGACTTCTGTTTCTAATAGGAAGAGGGTTTGACAGCAGCAGTGGTATGACTATATCCAGAATCCAACAGAAGAAAAAGATTCCTTCCTTTTTGCACTCATATTTTGAAGACACTTTCTTCTTTATACAGTAAATACATGTGTGGGGCAAGAGAAATAATCGATTGATATTCTAAGAGAAGAGGAGAACAAAACCTGTGGCAGGGCCTCACACTGCATTTAAAAGGAGTTTGCAAGGGAGAAGACAGAAGCAGTACAGAATGGAACATCAGAAGGGGGATTATAAACTGAAGTTTAGAGTGCGATACACTCTAGTTTAGCAGGTGCTTCTTGGACTCAAGAGAGTTTGCTAATGCAGCAACAATGGATAATTCTGGATGTGAGGGATGATAAAAATGCAACATGTTTTAGACACTTCTTCAGAACTTTGTTATTTTAGGGGGAAAAAACATCCTTCTCTGATACTT
Organism: Horornis vulcanius; assembly: GCA_013401035.1. NCBI lineage: Eukaryota > Metazoa > Chordata > Aves > Passeriformes > Scotocercidae > Horornis > Horornis vulcanius. Next base: position 21,978 of record VZUA01020780.1, on the reverse strand, counting down.
GAACTTTATTACTTACCGAAGGATCTACTTGATCATTTGTTACTCCCCTCAAGACAATCTTCAGTGGATGCTTCATGAAAGGTGCCAAACAGAGCAGACTTTCCAAATAGTAGCCAATACTACGGCTGGGGCTGCAATCGTGTTCCAGTGAGCCTCCGTACAGAAGACCAGGTTGATAATACAAGGTAGTACCTGGGGAACAGGTCAGGGGAGCAAACCAAATGAGAGCACTGTAAAACACTGGCCACTCAAACAGCATAAAATATACATTGCAATGGCGTACGTGAAGAAATCGGAAGCAGAAGACTATACGGATGACTATAGCACTTCCAGCACACTACCCACGTGTCTGTAGCTAATAAATGGGTCAATACATGAGTGTCTGTCTGTCCTGCACATCATTTTCCTCCTTTCCCTTCCACCTAAAACCAAGGATCTCTTAGCAATCTCCAAAATGCTGATAAAAGTAATTATTATCCTCCACAGAAGCTAAACCTTATCAGTCCATCAGGTCATTGGAGTCTTGGCATATCTGATGGTAATTCATTTGCTTTACTTACCAACTGAATCTCATTACAACGCTTGGAAAAAAAAAGAAAAAAACTTCAGACCAGGTGAGGTTTTACATGAGATGCCTTCCACTGTAACCAAACCCTTTTCTAACCATGAATAACAAAGCAGTCTGGCTAAGAAGTTTGCCTCTGTAAAGGGTAAATCCTCTTCTTCTACAAAAATCAATTCTGGTACAGAGGAAGCTTTGCACACTGTGAAATCCTACTAAAATACTAATTTTAGTTCTTGAGCAATAGAGCTTCCTTAGCTCTCTGCATTATGGTGGAGCACCGACCTTCTTGCATGTAATCAATGATTACAAAACTTGTCAACTTTGTTATTTCTGATCTTCTCCATCAATCTTATCTGAACACTTACCTCTATGAAGACAAGACTTCTACTGCAGAAACTGATAAATCCTGGAGACCAGAACAGATGAAACAAAAAAACAGATCTCACCTGTTTGATTTATTTCGATCCGTGAGCCATTGGTCACTTTGTCAATCAGGCGAATAAAACTTGCTTCAAAATCTAAGGAGTAGAGCACAGACAGAATTACTAAGTTTTTTAAATGTTCAACACCTTACTTATACTTTAACCATTTCCTGCCTTTCATGACAGTAAGGCTACTCTCACTCTTCAAACTGTGGTATAATACCATCACATGTGAAAAGGCAATTTTCTGTAAAAATACAGACAGTAATGTGAGCCTCCATGCTTATAGGCATCTCAAATCAATTGAGATGCCCTCAGATGTGGCAGCTAAACTAGTCACACACCTCTCCCTGGCACACAGCACATAATACAAGTGGAGATTTCTGATCACAGTGGCTTGGGGGATTGCTCTTGCACAGGATAAAACCTTTGGCAATTTACATTTTACTCAGTACAAAGCAAAACATACATATCATAGCAAACAGGACCCCATATACTGAAGCACGACAACAGCTTCATGTTATTCTCTGTAAAAGTGTTAGCTTAAAAGAAGAGGACATTTAGATGTGAAGTGCTGCTGCTGCATAGCTGTTTCACAAACAGAATTAGTTGTCTGAAGACTCTAAAATTTTCTGTTTCCGAAAGTTTTGGACATACTTATGGCTAGAGAACCACAAGTCTTCCCATTGCCTCCTTTTTTTGCTTACCGTGTTCACTACACTATAACAGTTTGTGTGGAAGTAATTCCTCAGATTCTCTCAATTGTGTGGACTCTCACTCAGAGACAATGAAAAGGACAAGCAAATTTAATCCAAAACAAAACCAAAAATACCAACCAACACCAAAAAGGAAATAACACACACACACACACACAAACCCAAAAAAAAACCCCAAAAAACAAACAACAACAGAACTCCACCAGCTGAAAAAGGCCATCCCAGGAAAAATATGCTCGTATTCTAGAATCCCAACATGGTTCATACACAGTATCAAAGAACATAGGTGAATATATGCAGAATTCAAAACCCAGTTGATTTTAAGAGCCAACAGCATCTGCATAATTGTTTGTAGGTTGAGGAACTCCCTTATCAATAATCCTGTGTTACTTGTTACACAGTAATCAGATTTTTCATTTTATGCATGACTCTAGGATGTCATAGATATTTAAACCACAGAGCCACCTGCAGCATTTACAGTTTGTCAATATTTGCATAACATGATTGATGCGTCAGTCACACAACACTGGTTCTGCTCTCTGTTGACTTAGACAATTTCTAAACTATGACAGCTTATATGTTTATAAAGTTTATGTGACTTTATAAGCACTGGAGCATCTTCCAGTGCAAGAGTACATCCTTGTACATACAGGTTTCACTCTTGGAGAACACCATCAGCAGAGTTTACAAAAGCTCCAGTAATGAAAAGCAAAAAGAACTGCATGTTGAATTATCAACAGAAATCAGGATTTATTGTTATTTTTCTGTTACAGTCATAGTTCACACTTGAACCCATACTTTAAAAAGGCAATTCAAACACTCTTTAAAAAAACATGGCAATATCTACAAACTTCACCACCACCAAATGCTCCATGGTGATAATAAATACTTTGGATCATGATAAATGTTATGGCAAACACACAAGAATGCTTTGGCAGTTTTTGAATAGAATTTTTAGCTATACACTGAAGGCTCCTCAGGAGGCAGAAGCATCTACCCCAGTTCTGAATTTCATAACAGGGCTCCTTGCCCAAAAAACAACTGAACACCACAATAATGTTTCTTCCTCAATCATCCTATTGTTTTCTTATTGTTTCTATCATACTGTTTTCTTACTTCAGTTTATGACGGAATTCATCCTGAGATGCCAAAGGCTTTGTACAAGAATGAGTATGGTACTCTCTAAGAAGTGTTTCCCTTAAACAAATCTGCAGAAATGAGAATAAATTATTTCACCTCTTTCACCTTTCCTATTTCGGCAAACCCTGAGAAAAATCAAAGCATGAAACGTGACCTATTCAAACCACGTGAAAGTGAACTCCCACAAACACAAGGGAGCACTCCGCTCGGGCACGCGGGCAGAAACGACGGCCCGAGAGACAGGGAATTAATTCTGCCATCCCCGCTGCGAAGCCACCGTCACGGGGACGAGAACTACCCTCCTGCCGGGGCTGTAGAGAGGCTCAGGCACACGCAGCGAGCCGGCCCGAGCCCTGCTTGGCCGCTCCCGCACCGCCTCCCGCCAGGCGCGGAGCGAACGGCGCTGCCCCGCGGGGCGGGAGGGGCGGACGGGCAGCGCCAGCCCCGTCCCACCGGGGCGGCTCGGCAGGGCACCGCCAGCCCCGGCCGCCCGCACCGGCCCCTGATGGCCCACGCTGGAGAAAAGGCGTGACCCCGCGGAAGGCAGGGCTGCCGAGCCGAGCCGAACCAGCGGGACGGGGATGGTACTGCCCCGACGCCTCCGCCCCGCCGGGCAGCGAGGGAGGCTGACAGCAGGAATCGGCGGGTGCATGACAGTCCCCCTGCTCCGGCCTCCTTCACCGCCCTGCCCGGTCCCGCGCCCCCTCCTCCTCCTCCCAAAACCCCGCGACCCACGTGTGACAGCTACACCCGAGATGGATGTGCGGAGCGCTCAGGGGAGAGTGCATCCACCGGGAGCGCATCCACGGGGAGACGCCGGGACGCAGCTGGGGCCCCCCTCCTGGGTGGGGCCCGCCCAGATGGAGCCCGGGCTGTCCCAAGCTCCCAGTGACGGTCTGCCCCTGCCCGGCAGCACGTCCCGAGCACAGCCGGCACCGGAGCTCCGCCGCCCCCCGACCTCCTGCCCCGCAGCCGCCGGTGCTGCCACTCACCGCGGAGGCCGGGGTCCTCCTCCTTGGAGCGGATCTTGCGGATCTTCAGCGGGCGCCCGCTGAGCGTGGCCAGCACCAGGCGCTGCCGCAGGAAGTTGCACCCCGTATAGCTGAGGCACTGCGCCTCGCCCGCCGCGCCGCCCGCCATCCCGCTGCCCACGTGGTTGGGAACAGGAAGCGCTGGGACACCGGCGGGGGCAAAGGGCAGGGGGCGGGCGGGCGCTGGGAGGGCTCGCACCGCCCCCGTGATTGGCGTCCGCCGCCACCGCGGCGCGGCCGGGAGCGCCGGGCGGCGGGGCCGTGGCTAGGAGGGCCGGGCTGAGTTTGTCGCGGCACGGATGGCAGCCTCTGCCTTTTCCTCTGCTCTCCCAACAGGCGTGTTTTCAGTTGAAACTTAAGGAGTGTGGAAGTGTCGGGAGGTGTGTCTGACCGGAGCCCGCTGCTTCTCCGGGTGATGCGGGCTCTTCTTCGATGGGCGGGTAAGGACGGTCCGGAGCGAAACGTGGTGCCTTCACAAGGATACTGCCCCTACATCGAAATGAGTCGGTTTCTGGGCACATGTTCCTGAGGCAGTACTTTTCAGTAATTTATCCCTGGCTACCTTAAGAGAAACTGAGCGGAGGAATGAGTCCTGCTCGCGGTCCTTGGGACAGCCTATTTGCGTAATCACAGTGACAGACTCCTGCTATCCTTAAGGAGGAGAATGGCTAAAGCTTTCAGTCGCTTATTTTAAGAGAAACGTCGATTACAGTGGAGGTGCGATAATGTCAATTGTTAGGCTACATTTACGTGCCTATGAAAAGAAGTTTCTTAGAATAGAATAGTCCAGTTGAAAGGGATGTTCAAGAATCATTTAGCCCAACTGCTTCACTTCAGGACTGACCCAAAGGTAAAGCAGGTTGTTAAGGGCTCTCTCCAAATGCCCCTTCCACACTGACAGGCGCAGGGCATCATCAGGCTTGACCGCCCCTCTGTATAAAGAAATGTTTCCTAATGGTGAGTCCTGGCGCAGCTTTGAACTATTCGCACACATTGTATCACTGGATCCCAGGGAGAAGAGATCAGCACCTCCCTCTCCACTTGCCCTCCTCAGGAAGCTGTAGACAGCGGATCTCAGCCTCCTCCAAACTAGACAAGCCCAAAGCTCTTAGCAGCTCCTTACAGGCCATGGTATTCAGTCCTTCCACCAGCTGCCTTGCCCTTCTCCAGACACCTTCCAGGACCTTTCCATCGTTCTGAAATGGTGGAGCCCAGACTTGCACCCAGCAATCAAGGGGAGGCCGTGCCCTAACACTGGACACTGCGGGACAGTCTTTGGACAGCTGGGATGTCAAGTTTGGTGCACCCAGGATGGGGTTTACTGCCCTCCTGTCCGTCAGGGCACACTGCTGGCTGCAACAGAGCCTGCTGCCAAACAGCACCCCCAGAGCCCTCTCTGGAGCCCCAGAGCTGACCCTCTCCCAATTCAGACTTGTGTCTGGCATTTCTCTATCCCAGGCGCAGAATCTGGCATTTTGACTTGTCATTTTCATGTCACTGGTGATTGTCCAGTGCTCCACTGTATTTAGATCCCTTTCTCTGCAGGGGCTCTTGTCCTTCAAGAGAGTCAACAGTACCTTCTAGTGTTGTACAGCAAAAGTCAGACAGTTTTCTGTACAATGATAACATTTTTTGTTTTACTAAATTGTTTTCCAGAGACTAAAGCTTTATTTTTTAAACCCATGATAGGCACACTTTACAGAATGAAGGAACTAAACCATCTATTATTAGCTGCTTGCTGACTTTTGTGATCAACATGCCTAAGGATTTTTGTTGTGTTGATACACTGGTCTGCAAGGTTTATATCACAGAAAAGCAGAATGATTTAATTTGGAAGGGATCTTTCAAGATCATCTAATCATGCTATGGGCAGGGACATCTTCCATGGACCAGGTTGCTAAATGCGCCATCCAGCCTGGCCTTCAATACTTACAGGTCCCCACTGGGCATCCACAACTTCTGTAGGTAACTTGTGCCAGAGACTCATCACCTTCATTGTAGAGAAATTCTTCCTTATGTCCAGCATAAATCTACCCTCTTTCAGTTTAAAACTCTTGCCCTTTGTCCTGTTACTACTTTTTGGTAAAAGTTCTCCCACTGTCTCTCTGATAAGCCCCCTTAAATACTGAAGGACGGCCATACACTCTCACCAAGGCCCTCTCTTCTTCAGGCTTACCAATCTCAGCTCTTTCAGCTTTTCCTCAAGAAGAAATTATTCCAGCCTACTGATCTTTTTTGTGGCCCACATTTAGACTGGCTGAATCAGGTCCATGTTGCAGAACCACACAGTCAGAATCACAGAATTGATTAGGTTGGAAAAGAGATCATCAAGTTCAACCTATGACCAAACCTATCACCTATCACCATGTCTACTTGGCCATGGCATTGAGTGCCATATCCAGTCTTTTCTTAAACACCTCCAAGAACAGTGACTCCACCACCTCCCTGGGCAGCTCATTCCAATGCCCAATCAGCCCTTTTGTGAAGAAATTCCTCCTAATATCCATCTTAAATGTCCCCTGGCACAGCTGAAAACTATCCTTTTGTCTTTCCTGAACTGAGGACTGTACAGCTGGATGCAGAAATCCATGTGGGGGTCTCACAAGCATGGAGTAGAAAAGGGCAATCATGCCCTTTGATCAGCTGGATACAGTGCTCTTTATGCTCAAGTCCAAATTTTCACATGCCAGTATGGCAAATTTCTTCTCTAGTTAATACATTTACCACCCAGACTGTACAGATGCCATGGATTTCCTAGACACAGGTGCTAAGGCAAAAAATCAAACCTAGAAAAATTATACATCTTAGTCAAAAGACCACATCTGTGGAAACAAAGCCTAAGAATTTTTTTTAAAGGAAGCATGTTGAGAAATTTGTGGAAAATTGATGCGGAGAGGTTTGGGCGTCTTCACTGAAGACTAGAAGCTGGGTATTTGTATAAACAAAGTCCTTTATTGCATCGTTAAATCAGTCTCATGAAGGTGAAGTTAGTACAGCCCAAGCCAGAATGCAGAAAGCCTTCTAACATAGAGTCCCTAAGTTCCAAGCAGAAACAGCAATATCTTTAGTAGTAGTAGTCATAGCAGCATTCAATGAGTATTTTTCACAAGCATACTTGCATTCTCAAAGTAGTGGATTTTATTCTATTTTTGGTCATCAGGTTAAAACATGAATTTTCTACATCCTTGCTGGGCCTATCCTAAGCTAAGATTGCGACAATATTCGTAATTTCTTGCACAAATTCTACGCATATAACTCTATCTGTTCTACCTAGGAATGTTTAGCAAGGCTACTTTGTTTTTTTTTATGTCTAGAACTTAACTGTCTTTGCAAAAGGCAATACCACTGAACTTTAAACTAGATTTTAGATCCCTTTCTTACTAACTAATTCAGTCTCTTATTTGCTAAGGCATTTAAAAAATCCTCTACTTATTTAAAACTAAATTGCATTTCTACCTCGTGTCTGTGTGGATTTATGTGTTTTAGTTTTTCTGAAGGTTCTAATTCAGACCTCACATTTCTGGGCACTCCTGGGCCTGTGTGGATTTAGCCTAGGAGGATTTGTACTCCAACAGAAAAGAAGGATCAAAACATGACAGCAGTTAAACAGCATTAGTTCACACATGCAATGCCCAAGATTTCTGAGTTATGGGCAAAAAAAATCTAGAGCTATTCATGGTTCATGTTAAGATTAGCCCCTCGGTCTTTTTAGAAAAAGACAGTTTTGTCATGGATGGTTGTGGGATCAAAGAATTATAGCTTTCTGTGTGTAAGAAATCAGTTGCCAGTTGCAGGTCTGATCTAGAATATAACAGAAAAGAGGGTGGGGCTTGAGCAACTGAAATTCTTTTCTGTTATGCACTGAGCATAACATAAAAGAGAAAACTGAATGTAAGGAAGGTAAAGAACATACATATCTTCTCAGAGCTAATAAATCTACATCCAAACTTCACAAAAATTCTTAAAATATTCTTGATAAATCAGTGGTTTGTTTTCATGCTTACAAACAAATTCAGTCAAGTCTCTGCATAATTCCTTTGGATTACAGAGTTTGGAAGGTATTTTGGAATTACAGAGCAAACAGTGCTAAACTTCATGATCAATGGAGAAGAAGTCTAGCACTTACTATTTCCTATTTTTAGGGAACAATTTTGTCTTCTCTACTTTCCTTCATTCACAAGCCTTTTAAACATAACTGCAGGGTAGTAGTTAAATAACAGTTTGCGCTTAGGCTGTGGATATGGGATGTGATAGAGGGTGAACACTCCCACTAAAATCAAGGGTATCTTCTGTGAAGACAACTGTGTAAAAGGCTTTCAGATGCTGCTGCTGGAACTGTTTTTCAATGCATTGAAAATGTCTAGTCAACTACATCTACTTTGAATGAACTCTCTGCTGTAATTTCTCTTCCTTTTTGTACTCCCCTGCTCTCCCACACATGTATTTTTAGTTCTGTCCATCCTGTCCTGCTTCTGTGACTTCCAATTATTTGCTATCATCTGTTAACAATTTGCAAGTATCTGCTTTATGTCAAGGCATGGGAAAACAAAATTGGGAAAACAAAACTGGGAAAACAGTCCTTCTCAAAAATTGTTCCATTGGCAGCCAGAATTTTCTCATGTAACTGAAATAAGATACTTCTGTAAAAAAACACTGGCAGACAGACTGAGAAACACTACTCTGTTGGTATAATGTAAGTATCCCTGTAATGAAAGCTTCATATGTCATAAAAATACCTGGTGACATAAAAGAGGGATTTTGTTTCCCTGGGAATGTTGGTAGCTTGTTGTGCTAGAAGTTAAAGGATTTCTGGAGTCCGGAAAATGGTTGTTACCAACTGCCCATAGGTGCCACAGAGAGACTGAGTGGCAACTCAGAGATATAAACATGTCATGATATGGGCAGCTATTACAATTTAATCTCAAAATGTAAAGCTATTACAGGTTTACCTTTACTACTCAGGGAAATGTTAATTTTCATTTAATCAGTGGTTGAAGAACATGACAGTCTCCTGATATCTTAATCACTTGAGATAAATAATACAGAAAAGATCATTATAGAAATTTCCAAAAGAGATCTGTCTTTTGCTTATGTATGAGGCCTCCAAGTATGCAAAAAGATAACACCCTTTTTTGAATTTCTGTTAGTTAACATATCTCCCAAGAGTTTTCACACTCAGTCTCAGAAACACAGCTATGTAAATTCTCTTCTACTTGAACTCATTTTTTTTTACATATTTATGTGCTTTTTATGCCACTATACTACTACTTTTTATACTACTACTAAAATTACAAACTCCAAATACAACTCAAAAGAGCCACTGGGACAACAGAAATGTTTTTTAAATAATTAAAATTCCTATTTGACTATTATCAGCTTGTATTGATTATTGCTATTGCTCGTAACAGGACATAGGCTTTGTACTAAGTTTCCAAGGCATCAGAACAGAAGCTTGTCAGATTGGCACTGTCTGAATGTTTTTTGATCTGCTTGCAGCTTTGGTTTGCTTTCTTTAATTGTGAAAGCAGTTTTGACAGGTTTTCTATGGCTAATTTATTTTTCTTGTATGAATTGTTTCTTTTCTTGGATGCAGACCTTGAGCTGGACACAACTGATATAGCAAAAAAAAGACAAAGAAACTGTCAAATATATATGGAAGGTACTATATATAGTAAACTCATATGTAATGTAGAGCTACACACTAGTGAAGAAAAAGCAAGGTGTGAGATTTTGTTAGCAAGCATACAAAAATAACTCCTAGTCAACCCTAGAGGGATGAAGAAGAAGCTGTCAACAGAAGCATGGCATTCTTCCTGGTGGGGGACTCCAGATACTGATGACCCACCATAACCCCACCGCCCTCACCTGAATGAGACCATGACCCCAGTGGGGCCTAGGCAAGGAGGGGAGAGGGGTAAACAACACTAGGAGAATGGGAGAAACTAAGAAGTGTTTGTGGAGCAATTAATTATTTATATAATAAATAATAAAACTTAGTAACGGTAATTTAGCAAAACCTTTCTGTAATAATTACATCTGAATTAATAATTCTTGAATGAGACTACTAGGATTTCAACTATGTTAATAGATTTTTCTCTTTATAAATAAAGTGTGTTTCATCTTTGTCATAAATAAGGTTTTGAGTGTAACAAGCTTGGTGTACGGGCAATAAATTTCTGTCTGAAGAATACACATTTCCTAGGAAACTTAGAGTTTTGGAACAACCCATGCTATGTGTAAGTGTTACTTTGCTATACTCAGCCATCTGAGAGGAATAATTCATTAGGCTTTTTAATAAAGGTAGGCGTGACACCATAAAAATGATAGTGTAGTGTTATATCCCTCTTTGCAATAGAACACTATTTAAATCTAAATAAAGTATCACAGGTCTGCCTTTTTGGTTTGTAAAGAGTTATGTCTTTGCTACTTTAACTCTAAAGGAAACAGTTCAACAGCAACATTTCATTCTACGTATTTCAACCTATATCTAATAAAAACAAACAAACAAACAACCTGCTCCTCAAGTGTTCTTGATGGTATATAGTGTAATTAGCCTTTATTGGATAAGTATTTCATGCTTTTTTTTAAAAAAAAACATGATTAATGCGGTATCTTGTTTGACAAATACAGGATCACAGCCTTATCCAGGTTGGAATCCAGATCTGTAGCCCAGTCTGTGGACCAAAGCAAGGTCAGACTGGGTTGCTCAGGTCTTTATCCAGTTGGGTCTTAAAAAACTCAGGGAGCTGAGTCTACTAATACTTAGATTCCACTGCCTGACTTATTGAGTCCTGCAACTCGTCTTACTAAGCAGCCTGTCCCTGTCTTCTCAGTAACCTTCTCATGGGTGTTAAAAGGCTGCTATTGGGTACTCCTGAACCCTTCTTCTCTCCAGTCTGGACAAGCATGGTTCCATCTGTCTGTGGCAGTGTCTCTTCTCCATCCCCTTATCATCATGGTTATTTCCTGCTAAACCTGCCCCAAATGATCAACTGGAGGGCCCAGTACTGGCCACAATACACAGATGTGGCCTAAGAAGTGCCTAATACAAAGGGATAACTGTTTTCCCTGATGTAGTGGCTACCTTCCTGTTAATATGGCTCCAGATGTTACTGGCAACATGCTCCATGGTGCTTAGCTGGCTGTAGACCAGTCTTCTTCAGCAGAGCTTTTGCCTTGGTGGTCAGTCCCCAGCCTGCACTGCTGGAAGCAGTTAGTGTCCTGGGTGCAGGACTTTGTGCCTGCCTTTGCTGAATTTTGTCAGGGTCCTGCTTGGCCCCCTCCCCACCTGTTCTTGCAGAACTCCACCTCCTGCCGCCAAGCCCATGTGCTCAGGCCACATGGCTTGGTGCTACTCACAGAACTGATGAGGTTGCACTCTCTCTTGTTCCAGGGTTATTCACAGACACTAGACAAAACAAGGCACCAGGACAGGCCCTGGAAAAACATGCTTGTTAACAGCTTTTGGTCAGGTACAAAGCACTAAGCACTACACTTAGATTCCAGCCAGATTTTCAGACGGGTGCACGCCTCCACCAATGAGGTACAAAAATTATGTGAGAGAACTATGTCAGACAGTGTACTATGACATAGTACACCTGCCAGTCAGTATACTATGAGTTCTTCCTCATGTAAGTAAACACTTCATTTTGATGCCAAGTATAACACTTGCGAAGTAGTTTACCAAGAGCACTAAAGGACTTCTGTATCAGACTCAGAAGAAAGGATTTAGATTTACAAGGAGCCTACCTGTGAGAAACTCTTTTGAGAGTTTAAGGCTTAAAAACATCTTCAAAGCATTTATGTTTGAAAAAATGCTGAGTAATATGAAAGATTATTCATTGGTATGAACTTTTGGTTTTGTTTGAAACAAGATTTTTATTACTGTTCACTCACCATGAGGGTTACTTCTATACACACTAAGCAAGAGTAAATTTTTTAATTTATAGCTGTAGGCTACATGTGTGGAAAAGATTAATCAGAATACACTGCAAGTTGTGTTACATAAACACTGACTACTCTGTTAAGATGTGAATATTTAAGTCTGAATGAAGACAATAAAATGTCATTTTCCAAACATCATAATAAGGGCTGCCAATAAAACCATTTGCATGTCTTTAAATACAGAATAGCTGTGTAAAGATTTGTATACAAACCAGTGAACCATTGACCAATTTCTCCCATTATTTCCTTTTCCACTTCAGAGTATGTCACAACTAATCACAAAATTACTAGAGAGAGGTTTGGGCTTCAGGAAAGACAGCAAAGGAAAGGGGAATAATAATTTCTTTTATTACCTATTTTCTGTAATTTAAGTTTGCACTTCTGTTCTGCAAAGGCCATAGGTTAGTAAGAACCTGTGTGTGTAGGAGAACTGCCTTTCTGTCCTTTTCCACCCCTTCCTCATGAATCTCTCCTGAAGTTCAGAGATGTTTATAAATAGTCTTTAACAAAGGGATTGTCTTAGCATTCCTGTCTGGAGTTTGGAGGTGCTTAATAGGCCTATAGAGGGGCTGAACCTCAGGCTTCCTTTTTAACAGGCAGATAAATTATTGCTGCTCCTTATACATGGTGGTATTGGAGACTAGAATTAATAACCTTTCTAACAAGTCTAGTTATTTGCTCAATATGTATTTCATACACTACCTCCCATTTTCCCATATATTTGCTTAAGGAAGCTTTATCAACACATTTTGTGGACTTCTGCCATTCAGAAGTCTCTGAAGTGTGGAGCTTAAAACAAACAGTGTCGCTTCTAACATTTAAATAAATGGCTTTTGTTGCTAAATTTTGTTAAAGACTGTGGTGCTTTGGCAGACCAAGTGTTGCCCTGGAAACGCTGCTAAAGCCCTGAATGTTTCACTCTTCCTGTCCCAGTACAATCTGGAATAGAGGTATTGCTAGGTTCATTTATTAAGGTTCACATTTCTCAATGTGGTGAGACTTATGCTCATAGTGAGCTCTATGAGCTAAAGAAGTGCCTTTCTATTTAATCGTTAAGGCAATTTATTTTGTTGACTGGAGAATTTTGGGGCTATACTCCCATTTCCTTACTGTTCCAAAGTACCAAACATCCATTTGAATATTTTCTTGTGGCTTTACTCCTTTCAGTGTAAAACTGAAATGAAACTATGTTTTAAAACAGGAAGCTGAGTTTCATTAATGTTTTGACTCCAGCTCTACTTTCTGCTCACTTTTTCACTGTGATCTTTCTGGTACAGTGGTGGAGATCCATCAGCATCTCCAGAATCTTTATCAGGAAGGTTCACTTCTCCTGCGGTGAACACGACTGTGAACGCTCAGTAAAATGGGGCTGTCTAATATTTTGGCCAAAACATTGTGTTCTGCTGTAGCTGAGAATCACCAAATCAAATCTGTGGGAAAGGACACCTTGGTGTTTGGAAGAGCAGTACTCAGAACAAGGACAACCTGCTTGTTCACATTCAAGTATCATAAACAAAACTCAGGCACAGCTCACTAAAAACTCAGCTGCCTGCTGCTAGACCGTGGGAGCTTATTTGTGAGAGACCAGCAAGAGAGAGCTGCTGCATGGGGGTGAAGGAGCACGGCAAAGTCAGCCACAGCCTCAGGGCACCAGGGCAGGACAGTGACAACAATGGGATAGGTCAGCATCCAAGCAATCATACCAGGTGACAGCCAGGTAAGGAGCCAAGTCCCACCTCAGTTTGGGAAATCCTCATGATAGTTCAGGGAAGTGGTGGAGTCACCATTTCTGGGGATATTTAAAAGGTGGATTTGCGTCAGTCTGGGGCATGGTTTAGGGATGGACTGGCAAAGCTGGATTACTTGTTGGGCTCGGTGACCCTCAAGGTCTTTTCCAAACCAAACGACTCTTTGATTCTACGACTGAGAGGGGACAGGGGCTGATGGCTTAGGGAGCAGCCAAAATGGGCCTCCTGCAGGGCACAGGGGTGCGGGGAAGCTCGTCAGCGCAGGCTTGAACAGGGATGCCTAAATGCGGTCTGACGTGACGTTCTGAGATGCAATTTGCTTTAATTATCTCTTTTATTATGGATATTCATTTATCCTCCCTCTCCCGTGCACTTACGTAAATGATCTTTCCTTCCTGCCCCTGATTGACAGCCGGGGAAGCCGCCTCTGCGTTTCCCTGGGAGGACCGGCCCGGGCTCCCCGGCGGTGGCAGGCGGCGGAGCCCGGGAAGGCGGCGCTCCTGCCGCGTCCCTGCGCGCCCGCCGCAGGAGGAGCGGGAGGAGCAGGAGGGGCAGGAGGAGCAGGAGGGGCAGGAGGAGCAGGAGGGGCAGGAGCCGCGGGGCCCCGGCAGCAGCATGGTGGTGCCGCCGCTGCTGCGCGCCGTCATCATGGGGCCGCCGGGCTCCGGGAAAGGCACCGTCTCCGCTCGGATTATCAAGCACTTCGGCGTGAAGCACCTCTCCAGCGGCGACCTGCTGAGGGAGAACATGCAGAAGAAGACAGGTGGGAATGGGAAGGGGGGTGGGGATGTGTGCCCGGCGGGCACGATCCCTCTTCCCGTCCCCGTCCCGCGAGAAGCGTCCCCACGCAGCCCCGCGGGAGCTGCCGGATGACAGAGCTCCGCTCCGGGGGAGGGAGACACGCTCACCAACACTCATTCCTGCCCCCAGCCCCGCTCCTTCCCTCCCTGCCCCTCCGAGAAGGGAGGGCGCTCCTTTAAGGGGGTGTGCTGTTCCCCAGTCCCACCTCTGTGTGTCCCGCACCCAGGCAGAAGCTGGGTGACCACACGGCTCATCTGGAGGCCAGAGGCCACTGAGGTGGGCCTCGTATCAGCTGCCGTGCGTCCTCCACACGCTGTCACTGCCAGCCTCTTCATGAATGTGAACAGGGTTATCTGGAGTTACCCTGAAATCCTTCTTTTGTTACTCCTCGTTGTTTCTTTGTCTTGAATGCTTTTTGTAAACACCCAGTGGTTTTTGTACATGTTTCTAATAGCTCTGATAGTTTCTCATGGTTTCTCCGGCTGGAAGCATCTCAAAAGAGAAAAATATTCACATCTTTTAACAGGCAGGAGGAGGGGTTTTGGGAGATCAGATTTTTTTTTTTTTTGATGCTTATTTGATGGCTAGTAGAGGTACCTAGAATTGTTACACAGCTATTCCAAAATTAGGCTTAGTTCTGAGCTGCATGCATAACATAGTGGTGCTGTCGAAAAAAAATAATGGGCAAAATTTTCAAACTGCATAGCTTTAAAAATTATTATTGTTTTATGAGTTCATATCGTGCTTAGGTTACAACATGGTCTGTGCTTACATACAATGGTGCTTACACTAGGTAAAGACATTAATTATTCTTGCTGTATAGTCCTAGCTTGACCTCTGCCTCAGTTGAGATACCAGTCCCTGTCTCTGGTGGATTTTTGCAATGATGGTTCAGGTTCCTTCCTGACTTCCACATCTGCTTTTCTATACGGTGGGGTGAAAAATCTTGTAAGAACCATCTCAGGCAGCACGTGATGAAGTGAGAATATTATTATTTCCAGCAACTTCAACAGTATTCTGTTGTGTAGAACATTACATTCACTTGTGAGTACCACTGTATTATTATGCCTAGGTAATTGGCAGTCTCAGTTTTGGAATACTTATATGCATGTTTGAAGATGAAGCAGTTGTGATGTTATTTCCACATGTCTTCACAAAAATACTCTTTTACTCAGTAAGGATAATGACTTCAGTACAGTGACTGAGTTTACTATAGCTGATATTGTAGGTATTGTAAGTTAAGAATTTGCTAGGAGCACACCTACGTAGACATACCTGATCATATTAATGCTGTTTCTATTTGGTTGCACAGTCATAAGTTTTTATTTACAGAGGGTCACGAAACTGTTCTATTATGAACTTTTAGTGTAAGACCTGGCGAGAAGCCAGGAAAATGAAGGAAATGTTATTTTACCAAGTGCTTTGAGGCTTACAATGTTTACTAAATACTTTAGGTTTTGTGCAAGATCATAGAGCACCAGAATCATGCTGAAGGTTGTGTGAGAAGAGGAAATTGCAAGTGGAAATATTACATTGCTTGAATTGATGTGGGAGCCTGAAGTGATGGAGAGAGAAGTGATTACGCAAAGAATTCTAGGTGGGTTGGACAGATGAAAAAATGCGAAGGAGAGCAATCATGTGAAATGGAAGTTTAGCAGACATATTAAAATCCAAAACATCAGGAAAGAGGTCAGTGGACAGGTTAAGAGGTGAAGTTTGCTCTAAATTAGCTACAGCAGAATGTACCAGACTCTGCAAAGGAGTTTCTCATTCACTAGTAAACCCAGAGCAAACTATTGCAATTTCAATGAAAGTCAGTCACTAGTTACAGAAATGGTTCCCAGAGGGTTGAGATAAAGTATGAGGTAGCAGGACTAGGTAGTACACTGAAAATAGGAGAACAGCTGAGAGGCAACTCAGAGAGCCTTGACAAATTCAGTCAAGGCAAAGACCAATGAGTTTTGATTATAATAGAAGAGTCCTGAAATTTCCAGTTCTTCAGTAGATGAGTTACACTAAGACAGGCAGTTAAAGGTCTTGGAAAATTAGAAGTAGTTAACAGTAGTTATATGGTGCAAATTTTGCATTTGCTGTCTTGTGAAAATGGACATTGTTAAAAAGTCCTGTTGAAGATGAGCGTCCTTATCACTGTGCAGTTATTATTGTGTTCTTCTGGACAGTGGAGCGTCTGTGACCACCTCTCTAATGCTAAGGTAATTATTGTCTGATTATGGCTAGAGCTTGATTGTTGTAATGTGGTTAGAACATGCCATTCCTTTGTAAAACCATGGAACATGGATACCTGTCATCACCTACAAAGGAAAGAAGCCTGTGTTAGCTGTAATTCTGAAGATTGCCATGCCTGTAGTGGTATCAGACCCAACCTCAAAAAACCCAGAACTAAATAAAACCTACCAAGCCCCATGAAATCCCACTCCCAACAGCAGGAGTGGAAAAAAAAAAAAAAAAAGCTATGAGCTATTGCACCAACTTTTTGACTTATATATGACTGTTAGGGTATGGTTGTGCCTATTTTTTTTCCTTTGGTAATAGTGACTTTCTAAATTGCCTGAGCTCTGTTGAGAGGGGCAAAAGGCAATGTTTTTCAAATTCTTTGTGTCTAATAATATCTTGCCATATTATAAATCTTTCTGGGCTCAAAACCCCATGAATCTTTCTAAAGTAAGTTAGAATTGCTCCCTGTGAACCTTGCCTTGCACATATTTTTAGATCATTGTGGCTAGAGCAATGCTGCAACATAAATCAGTAGCAGAGCCAAGCATCAAGTAAGCACACGTTAAACTATCTAGACATGATTTATTCCTTTTCCCAACCTACTTTTGCAGGGTACACGGTTCAAAGCACACTAGAATAATAAAAGTGGTATGAAGAAGGGAGGTAGGGAAAAGAAGAGACATTTTGTACTCAGGCAGACAGTCACCTTCTTTCCAGCTTGTGATGTGCTGGAGGACTCGGTGGGCACCACAGTCTGACTCTTTTCTATATAGTAAGCATATTTTGAAGTCTGGCCAAGGTGCACAGTGCTTATTTCTAAATGGTCTTTGTACTTTTCAAAGCCTGACTAAAAATGTGAACAGGCAGTAAGGGGAAATGGTTCCTTTATTTATTTATTTTTCTCATCACCAAAGTTACTATTTGCATTATTTGAGGGCATGTACTGCTTTTCAGTTGCCTCATCTGAAGAAGGGCCTCTGTCCTGTTGCACATTCTATGCACTGAATAATGGGACCAGCATTTGACATTGCTGTCTGCTGAAAGTGGTCATATCTTGTGTGGGTATGTCAGTCCATCCCATTTTCTCTTCTTTAGTTTTCTGTAACTAGATCTTAACTGGCTGCAAGTAAAGGATTCTGCAGATCCACAATAAAACCAGTCTAGCTGCTATTCTGGGTTACTTAACATAATTGGGTAATTGTTTTATAAGTGAAAGATACAGACACTGTGCCTAGGACACAACCCAGGCAACTGAATTCTTCCTGGCTTTACCCATGATTTGGATGAACTACAGCATGCTACTGCCTGCCATGTAGGAGCATGGTGTGATAGCTGGAAGTATGATGCATGGATGGAATTTTAGTGAGCTAGTGGGATAAATGACTGATACTAATCAGTTCCATGGGAAAATACTAGTGTCTGTGTGCTCCCATAAATAGTGTACAATATATATAAACATCCTCTTGCAACTCTAGTAATCATAAAAATACATATCTGGCAAGTCTGTCCCACTGCAGACTGCTTTCTCAAGTGCCAAAGGCACTTATGTTTGTAATGAAGCCTAAGTGAAAGTTAGTAACTAGCCACTAAGCTGAGAAAATAACTTTCTTTTCAGGAAGTCTGAGGGCTGATATCTTAATAAACTTCTATCCTTTCTATTTCTTAGTTTGAAGACTCTTGGCTAATGGCCTCTGCTCATTTTGAAACTTCATATTTCAAATACATACTAGTAAATTTATTCAGAGCATGTGAGGAGGATAGAGGTGTGTTTTGCCCTACAGCTGAGTCTAATTAATCGGATACATATTAGCATGGTAAGATCCTAGTTGGTCATCCGATGTTTTTTTAATTTTGGCAAGCATGTTGCCTGTCTTGTTTACAACTTTCCTGTGTCATTCTGATCAAAACAACTTTTTTGCAGGCCTGTGGGCCTTTTTTCACTTGCTGGAGGTCAGAGATAGTGTAACACAACTTTTACTTTTGCAGAAGTGGGAATCCTTGCCAAGTCCTACATTGAGCAAGGACAGCTTATTCCAGATGATATAATGACACAACTAATGCTGAATGAGATAAAAAGTCTAGACCGGTACAACTGGCTATTGGATGGTAAGTTATGATGTTGGATATCACTATATATGGAGAGAAAATCTGCTCTGGAAAAACCTGGGACTGCTTTGGTTGCTGGTTGCCAGTTTGTTGTGAAAATTTCAGCAGATAGTCTGCTGCAGTTTCTTTGCAGTTTCTTTGGCTGAAAAATGCTTTGGGTGTATCCTGCCTTCAGAACATTACAGGGATATTTAACTCATGTTAAAAAGCATAGTTCAACATTGCAGAAAAATTTCAAAACTGGCAATTCTGGTATTTTTATGATAATTCATATGGTATTTCGCTGTTAAAATAGGCATTGAGAAGTTTCTTTTTTAAAGTATTTTTTTAACAAAGTCCCTAGGGAATGGAAAACTTTTGAAGGATAGGTCTTTGGAATTATTTAAAGAGCAAGGTAGGAATGTGATGCAGTAACAAGCTAAGTATGGAAAAGTACTGCAGCAGTGTGGAGTGTAATAAAAACCGTTGCTCAATTGCCCTAAAAGATCTCCTTCATTTGCTGTTTGGTTCTGTTCTCCAGAGTGAACTGTTTTGCAGTTCTGCAGTGTAAGCTCATTGCTTCAGCATTCACACTAGAGAGAAAATACTTTTGCTGATGTCTTCATGAACTGCATGGCTCTTGTTATTCCAGCCCATGGGAGTACAGTTGGAAGCCCAGCAGAAAAATAGTGTCTAGGCTGGATGCATGTTTTTTCAGACTGTAGTCACAACCTGTCTCAGTAGATAAAAAAGTTATTGATGTGGCTTTCTAGTTAGAGGGAGTGAAAAATCCACAGTGGTCTCTGTCCCTGAGTGCTTTATTATATTTATATAGTTGCTCCTACATACAGTAGGATATGTTCTGGTGGCTTTAGTCACAGTTGGGTTCCTCCTTGAGATAAAGGCTTTATTCCCACAGTGAACAGTACAATGAGACCTA
>VZUA01020778.1:36311-55381 GCA_013401035.1 Horornis vulcanius | reverse complement strand
TCAACAACAAAAAACACCCACCCACCTCTTTCCCTTTCAGGTAACACCCAAAAAGGACCAAAACAGAGCAGAATGGAGAATTATCTCAACCAAAGAAAACGTATGTGATTGACAATTTATGAAGCGTTGTGTCAGATATTAATTTTTTCCATAGTCAGTTCTCTTCACAAGGTCTACTGTTGAAATGCTTACCAGAAACAAAACCAATATTATATAGTAAGAGCAGCAATATAACAGAAATAACACTTAAGGGAATTAATTGGAAATCCTGTTAAGAAAATCCTGTAAAGAATGCAGACGGACAGAAACCTGTGGGAATAAACATGGCTGTTAGAAACTTTTACAAGGTTGTTGATATCATAGGTCTGCTTTAAATCTAAAGACACTGATATGCCTAAATTTTATGTCTCTGTACTAGAAGTGTATGTACCTAATAGAACCTCAACTGACATGAAGCAGCAGTGTCAATGCTTGACTCCTCACTGCCTCTCATTTCTGTCTACATCCTGTCCCAACTCTGGGCCAACACAGCCCAAGCAAAAGATCAGCAAGGGATTGTTCCAAAGCTGTGCCAAGGTTTATTATATATGTTTAATGCTGGAAGGTGGTGCAGCCTGTTGAGTAACACTCACCAATTGTAACGTTAGGGTGAGACTTTGTTTTGATGCAAACACTAATAAAGAAGACTATTTTGTTCACTGTTGAAGTTTCTCTGGCACCTGACAAAGACCACTTTCAGACTGATGAGGTTTTGGAAATACAGTATAATAAGGCCTTTCAGATTTTTTGGCTTTCTGTCTTTCATTCTTTTCTATAGAAATGACGCCTTAGAGGGACATGCTCTGGGGAGTAGCAAAGGAGGTATACCAGACTATACTAAGAACTCTTGGTAATAAATGTATGCCTTCCCTTCTATTGAATGCATTTTTTTCCCTTTGAAAAAATCACTAGTGATTTAACATTTAATGAAGTATTTAAAACACAAGAATCCTTCAGCTGTTTTAAAAGAGCACACACATTTATCTGGGTATGCTGCTCATTGAGGGCTGTTGCTATCCACCAACCACCAGCCCGATTTCCCAGGGGATCAGCAGTAACAGGACAGGGCTGTGTTTCCATCTCAGCTCTAGCACACACAGTGTGCTAAATCAGATAAGCACACTTGACCTGAGTCTTGTGTCTTCTTTTGGGGAACACAAACAAATTAAAAGTGTAAAACTCAAAAAACTTAAATAGTAAAGAACCTCAAAACCCTGAAAAAGTAAAATACTTGAAAATATGAAAATGTACTATCAAAGGCATGTTAAAAAATACAATAAAATTATTATAGCTGCTGTCTAAATAAATGAAGCAAAAGTATATAAATAGGACTTAATATAGCATATTTCCTCTTGCAGATTTTAATCTTTTTAAACATATTATAAGCAGCCTAGCAACTATATCTCATTGACATGCAGCCTGTTCTGAGATGAACAGAGAAGAACACTAGGGTCTGACCCCTTGCCCTGTTAAGAAATCATTATTAACCAGAGAGTACCACCAGAACAGCACTGGATTACAGTTCCAGTTCTCCACTTGGCTGGGAAATTACAGGAATGCAGTTTTCTGGCTTTTTTTTTAGTCAGGATGATTAGCAATGATAACTTAATGTTGGAGTCAAGAAATCTTTCTAATGCAGTATTCAATATACAGGATACTCCTGACCATTTCCAAAGGCCATACAAAGTCCTGAACAGCAAAGGACAGTATTTTCTCACTGTTTGACCCCTCCTCTCTGCTCCCTCAATACTTAATCAAAGCCCCATAGGCACTTTCTTTGAGCCACAAAGAAAGTTCTCTGGCCTTGAACTTCCCCTTTGTTCCATGGAGCATCTTTGTTTTCCAACATCCTGCCTTTATAATAGGGTTTAATTTCTTTTTCCTTCTAAGATCTTTGTAAACTAAGGATGACAGCCATGGACAACAATTCTCACAGAGTTTCACCCAACCCACAGAAGTATCAAAAAGCTCCCAGGCATTAATTAAACCCCCAAACATAACAATGCCCACAGCTATAACAGTGCAACTAACGCATGGGAAAGGCAAGTTTTTTGTATACAATTTCCTGGGAGGACAGGTTTATAGAGTCCATCAGCTCTTGATCACAGCTATCCTCTACCACTGGCAGCTCAGCTTTGGCAGTTGAACTGTACATCACAGAAAACACAGTTACTGCCATTGCAAAGCCAAGCTTTCCAAATGCCACTAAACAAACACAAAACTGAAAGCTGCCCCCAAAATTTTAATTCAATCCTCTTGAGCATTCCCTTAACATGACATAACGCTGTATAATCATGAACTACTCTCCCCCTTGATTTTTGTTCTGTTTTTTACTCAAATTGGATGTTTCCATACACTTATGTGCCACCAAAGTAGTCAACAGATTACATAGGGGACAATTTCTGCTTTTTGATCTGGGCAGCAGCTTTAACCAATGAAAGGCAGCTGGAGCAACCATTACGTGAGTCGTGGTGTGGCTTTCATCATACTCATTTACCTGCAACAATCGCACGTACACAGGCTGGGCCCACACAGGAACTGCAAGAGCTTCACTCTCTCAGTGAGAGCAGGTTTCAGACAATGTCACGTTTAAGAACTGGCAGTAACCACATAAAAACATTGTACAAAGGCATACAACTGAGCCAGTTTGGAAAGGTTTTCTGGGAAGTCACAAATATATCTCTGTACTCAATGTGAAGGCTACTTCACTGGTAAACTCAAGCACTTGCTGCAAAACCTGAAATGCTGGAGTATTCTGAAGAAAAGCACTCAAGAATTTACTGTGAACAAGTACATTTCTCTAATTTATTTCTGAAAACACTAAAATTGGATTTTTATGGTTTTTTCTAGAGCACTAGCATGGAAGTTGTAGTCAAATTGTTAGGGTGTGGTTGATAACTGAAAGAAAACACTGCCTTACAGAAGAAGTGTCAGGTGAGCTTCAAAGCAGCATTATTATTGATTAAAATTATGCAAAATTTCTCTAAATAACCTCTCAGTACAGTATTAGAAAAGCATACCTTTTCCAAGAATAGATAAAAAAAAGAATACAGAATATGAGAAGACAGGAAGAATGAAAGCAAATGCTTCAGGATGAAATCTGTCTGGAAATTTACAGGTGTAATCTCAGTGCATTTCCCAGACAGCTGCACACCTAGTTTTCAACAGCATGGAAAAATCCAAGGATCTTACCAACACAGTAATTGCAACCATGGGTAGAGATATTAGCACTTCTTAGGTAATCTCCTTATCAATCACAACAAAAATACTTCCTTGGTGCTCCTTGGTTATTGAGAATGAGCAAAACTTTATATGAACATTGGATTTATACCTACAGACAATGTGGCTTTTTAACTCCAGTACTGAGAAAAAATACCCTTTCCATACTCCTCATTGCTTAACAAGTAAATGGATTATATAATGCACATGGCAAGGACCTGTGCTCGACCTCTGTTAAATTTTCTTAGCTGACTCCATCCAAAAAAGCATGCCTAACTTTGGCATGTTTAACTAAAGCTGTAGTTCAGGGTTCAGAAAGTTTGTTGGTTTGTGATGTCTGCTCTCTTACAGTTGTGCGTGGGGAATTCAGGAAGATCACAAAGTGCTTATCTAGACCTAGTTGTGTCTGGTCACTTACATTGACTCACATGGTTACTGGCAAATAAACTACAGTGTACAATACACAGATGGTTGGTGAGGCAGTTAAGCAACAAGGGAAACCTGAGGAAAATTAATCTGTAAACAGGAAATACACCCCTGGATTGTGTCTCTGGAGGGTGGTGTCAAATGAAAAGCACTTGTTCCGTGAAAGAATTTCTAAAATTTCTGAGGCTTAAATACCATAAAAAAATCCAACACCTGAGAGAAATTGTGACTGTCCTGAAAACAATACAACACAGAGATCAGGAGAATGCCAGATAGTGTTACCCATAAGCTTGCTAACACAAAAATGATGAGGGATGCACTGGATGTTTACATTCACCTCAGTTGCCTTGGAACACTTTTGTAAAAGATCTTCCTTCTTAAGAAAGCAATTTATCAGCTCATCTATAATTTCGCAGTAGTCCACCTCATTATCTGCGTTGGTTACGGGAACTTAATTGGTATTTTTCATATAGCATCTTTTGTAAGACAGTGTGTATGTTCAAGCTGGTTTTGAAACCATGTTTACGCTACTGCACTCATTCACTTCCACTTTGTTCTGTGGCTGAGACAATTCCACAGAATTGAAGGTGCAATTATAGTCTTCAAAATACTGTATCTGCCAAAAGAAAATACATGAAGCTAGTACAGACAGATTGCAGAAAGTCAAACTAAGACTTTAGCAATAATTATGTATGTTCAGGTGTGTTGAAATAGGCTGCTCTAGAAATTAAGACCAGTAAACATTGTCCATGGTGAAATTCACCTCTCTAAAGCAAAAAATAAAGAAAAGTTCAAATTAAATTACATTGAATAGTTAAAGTTCAGAATAACTCCATGTGATTTCAATACTAGAAGTTTTTTCTGAAACTGCTTTCAGGGGAGACAAAACAATGCTGAAGAGACATCCTAAACATACAAATCCCATCTTTAGTGCTAGGACATCAACCTTTTACTTGGCTCAGCAAGAAGTGTGCTAAACTCAAATGCAAGTACTCAAAAATTAGTTACATAGTTAGTAGTCCAACTGGGGAAAAATATGCAGAAGTCAAAAAAAAAATCACTATTTTAACTTAAAGATTACAAATGCTTTATCTGGAAAATCATTATCAGGTTTTGTCCGTTTGCCTCATATTATGGTTAGAGCTGTATCTACTGTATGTAGACACTTAAAATATTAAGTATTTTTATAATATTTATATTATAGTATTTTCACATACTAACAGACTAACAGTATGTGGTAAAATTATTAAGAAAAGGGCATAAGAGTTACAGCTCTTCCTCGACCCAAGAAAACCTATTCACTCATTTTGGCATAGGCAGCTTGTTACTTACATGTTATCAGTACTCTGAGTGCTCAGGCACTACTCAAATTCAGCCTGAATCCTCAAAAAACTCAAAAACTCAACCAAAAAAGTGAACAAAACCAGGAGAGCTATCAGTGCTACACACAAGTTAGCAGATGCTGCTTTGCTCAGGAAAACCATTTTAAACAAGATGCAGTGCTTAAATAAGCTGCTTCTGGCATGTAACCTGCTGCAGCTGTTGCTTATTCAGCAAGCAACCAATTAGTAAAAAATCCCACCAAATATACCACCCCCCCTTAAAAATCCCCAGCAAACCACCCCAAACAACCCACAAAACCAATTTTGGTATCACAAATTAAAAGCTTTGGAACTATTTTCAGGATGTGACCCACATCTCAATAAAGTCTCTCCACATACTAATTTTCCATTTCACACCATACCCCACCATTTTGCAAGCCACTATTTATTACTTACACAAATATGATTTAAATGTTGTCCATCAAATGTATAGATTGCAGTGTATTGTCTCTTGTGATAGAAATCCAGTAGTTTTTTGTGTATTTATTTCATATTCATTTCACCACTACTACCCCACTAAATCCTTCTTGCTACTGTGTCACAGGACTGTATTAACAAACCCTCTTCTTCCTGAATTCTCCAGCAGAAAGCTACTGTACCTTTTCCTCATTATGTTCAGCAATTTGTCACTACATTTAAATTAAGGACCAACAATACAAAGAACTTTCTTTCTTAACTATTTGAATAAGTACTGATTTTAAGACTGCAATATTGACAGAGTAGCTTTCTTACAGCTCTCTGTTACTTCCACTTGGCATTTTCAATTAAAAAAGGTGTTTTGTTTTAATTCTTAGCTCCTCCTCCAGCTGCAGTTAAACTTTATTAGCTAAATACTTGACTTATTTAGGTCCCATAGCGTGCTGCTTTCTGCTGAACTGAAATGGAGTAGTAGGTGTATTATTCTGTTGCATCATTTTAATGCCAGTACTGGAATCTGACTTGCCTAAGAGCTGTGTAAGTGCATGAAGAGTCAGCCCGGATGCAGCTGGAGTGAAATCGCTGTGGTGAAACAGCGCGTAGTATTCCTAAAATGCCGAAATGCGCGTAGCCTCACAGAATGGCTTGGCTTGGAAGGGACCTCAAAGACCGCGTCTTTAATGCGCCCTCCCCGCCGTGGGCAGGGGCACCTTCCACCACAGCGGCTCAGCTTGGGTAGTCAGGCACGAGGAGCTGGGCTGGCGAGCCGCGGACCGTGCAGGCCGTGGAACGGCGGGGAACATTCCCGCTGCTCCCCGGCCAGGTCCCCACAGCCGCCCGGGAGCCTCTCCCGGTGCGAGGGCGGGAGGCACCGCGCGGCCACGGCGACACCGCGCGGCCGCGGGAGCGGAGCGGCGGCACCGGCAGCTCCCCGCGCTGCCCCGGGAACGAGCATCGGCACACCAGGGGAACTGCCAGGCTGGGCGTGCATCACCTGTTCCCACCTGCTTGGTTAAAAACAAACAAACACACAAGGCTTCTCATTTTCTGATGCATGCTTTGACTTGGACTTAGATTAGACACGCTCCCAGTTAAAAGATATTCGCAATTCCTCTCCTTGCTCACAAGTGGCCATATGTATAAGAGGGGAGGAGTGAAGGTTCTGGCGCAGAGGGCAATTCTCGTATGGCACACAGCAGGGCATTGTTTTTAAATAAGCAATAAACTGGAGCAAACACGCCAACCCCACAGCTGACTGGCACTTGGATGAAAGCACAGCAGCAGTCCTGCAGGCACCGTTCAGGAGATGAAAGTATATATTAAGAGGAAAAAATCATGTGTTTTTAAACAAAGGCTCCCAGGTTTCATAAGGCACCCAAGCTCCTGGTCAAATAGCAGAAGTGAAAGTTTCTGTTTTGAGTAAGGAGGGGATAAAACTTCAACAGAAGCATTTCAGCAGTTTGCAGTGAGGGCTGGTTTTGAGACAGCACAGAAAGTACTGACAGGCTCTGCAGTCTCTGAAAAACAGCACAATGATGTTATCTGCAAGGTACACTAGTTCCAGTATCAAAATGCCTATGACAGAGGCTGGGGTTTCAGCCTGGACTTTCACCCAGAGCCTTTACCTTGCTCTCTTCAAAGTGCTCTGATTGCTTCAGCTGCCTTTTGCTCCCATGGCTTGGTAGTGCTCAGCCTTCAGACGCAGGGGCTGTGCTGCTCCACAGGGCACACGAGGACTCACCAGCAACTCTGAATTTACTAAAATTTCCGCTAGAAGGGAGAAGGACAGGAATGACTCATTTTCACATCTCTGTATACACGACTGCTTCTTTCAAGTTGGGTAACACCCAACACCCACTGCTAAGCAGCCATCTTGCATGAATACAAAAACATTTTCAGAAGGGAACTGGTTACAGGCCTTATCATGTACAGTGTTCACACCAGATTGGAGCCAAAAAAATTTTGCACACAGGCATGTGCAAAAGGTAGCCAAAGCGGTCCCCTTTGGGAAGAGCATTACACAGTGATAAAGCCCTGCCCCAACTGCAGGGAAAGATCACCAGTTCCTGTTTTGGAGAGAAAAAAGATGGACAGCAACCAACAGCCCTCTCTGTCCACTTTAACTTAGAGGTGCTTAGGCAGAGGTATCTCCTGTATTCTAGCAAAAAAAAAAAGAAAACAAAACCCAAGAATAATCCCATTTTGACAATGAGAAATGCATTTATGTAGGCTATATCACAGCATTCTTGAAGAAAAAACTTTTTTATCTGCAGTAAAAAGAAGAGTGGTAATAACTAAGAGGAAAAATGATGGGAATGAGAAAAGCCTTATTGCAGTATCATATAGACAGCTTTCATGATAGATTGCTATTTTACATTTTGAATGTAGCTTTTACTGAAGTCATCCATCTTAAGCCACAAATATGTTTTTTAGGATTAAAGAAGAGATTATCTGATGATGTTGTTCAGTAGACAGATAGATATTGGACTCAAGGTAATGTTAGCAGCCACCACCCAATTTATTCTCTATGTTTAATCAAAATATTTTTTTTTGTCAGTAATCCTTTCTTCGAGATTGTTTCTGTACCTGGACTGCTGTTGAAATCTTTAGATAGGTTAACAGCTTGATTGCAAATGATCTATTTGATTAGTTAACCTAAATAATATAGTAAGTGTTTTACAGAGAGCTATGGGCCAATATTTAGTTCTGAAACCAGTAATTTGCTGGGACTAAGTTACTATATTCAGTGTAAAATGGAGTCAGACTGGGCAAGAGGGCAGAGGGGGGCAGCCTGTACATAGGAGGCAGGAAGGTCATTGGAAATTGCTGAACCACAATCAAAGGAGTTGCATTTTTCTGTCTGTGCTGGGTGCAACACATGAGCCTTCCTGCAGCTGCAGGGAGCAGTCAGAACTCTTTTACAGGATAGTCCATGGGCTTCTTTTAAATCAACAGAATTTTTTAGTTAAATGAAGGAAGAACTGTGTTGTGGTTATGACAAGGTCACAGAGTGCTCAGCTCAGTTCTCTCTTCCTGAAACCAAGCAAGCGATTCGATTTCTTGAAAACCAGAAAAAAAATCATGTTTTCTTTAGTAAAACATGTGATAGACAGCCCTACTAGCTGATGATTAGATTCATACCTCTGTGTTCTCATTCAAGGCTATTGCCACTGAGATCTGCAAACAAAGGTCTCACAGCCTGCTGAGCCAGGTCCTTTACAGCTCACCAGCTTCCCCCCAATTCTCCATCATGGTTTCTCTGTTTCTATAGCCCAGGATTGCTGCGTCTCCAGGCTACACAGGGGTTAGTGGCCTTCTAAGAAAGTGGTCTTTGTCTCAATCAGTCTGTAAAATAAAGGTATCAACAAGCAGTCCCCAGAGGTGTCAAAGGATCTGCAACCCATGTAAGAGTAAACCTGATGCTTATGTCTTTGCAAGATAGATGAGTTATAGTACAGAGCTTTTTAGCTTTATAAATGACCCCTCCAACTTCTGAGGAGAAGCTGGAAGTGCAACATGAATTTGAACCTCCTGTGGACTTTTATCAAAGTGTCTTTCTTTGATCAACCTGGTCCAAATTATCTGAAAAGCTTAACACCTATGATAAAGAACAGGGCTCCAAAGTCAAAAGGAGGGTTTCATTTGGAGGGTTGCTTATTCCCTGGCACCTTCCTCCCTTGTGAGTGGAGACACAACAAACAAAAATCTATACTTAACTACAATGGTTAATCCATGTCATCTTCCCCTGGCAAGTGCCTAGCTTGCCCTGCCAAAAGCCAATAGCCACAGCTCACCCAACAGCCACCTAAAAGTACAGCATCACGAACCACTGGTTTTCAATCATTCTTTATCCTAAAGTAAACTCATTATTTCTCCTTATCTGCAGGTGTCCTTCACTGTATATAGGACCGAAGTCCTCTGAGCATTACTGCTGTGCTGCTGTCCAATGGCAGAAAGGAGAGGTGGGGAACAGCTCACCCAGCTCCTGCCAGGCTCACTGCTATGCTCCTGCTAAAGCCAACATGTGCTTTTGTCAAAGAAGCAACTGTGTTTGTCCTCAATGTAACAGTCAGCACCACCATTTAAATAAAAGTAAAATTTATTTGGTATAGGACAGAAAAATAAGGAGAACAAAATCACGTACAAAATAAATGTTAAGCAAAAAAATTCACAGAACTATATTAATATTTTATAAAAAACCTCAAACTTTAAGCATCTGATAGAAATGTTACTTTCTGCTCAGCCTGTTTTGTTTCCCTCTCTCTTGTGTGGTTTTGAAAGTCCAAATTTAGATGTCTTCTTCTGAATGCATTAGTTTACACTAAGGAATATTTACCACAGACAAACTGTATTTCAAAATGGCAACATACATAAATGGCTACTTCCTTAAGACATGCAGTTTCCATTTTTGCTTTTTTAATCAGCATACCTACCTGCTGCATACTCACTGAGACCATAAACACATGCCCTGCTTCTGCCTGAGTTATTCCAATACTCCCCTCTTTGCCAATGCTCCAGTTTAGATTTTAACTGAATGGTCCAAACACATCCATCTTACAGGCAACAAGATCCCTGTTTTCTTCCAGTGTACATGAAGAACCATTCCATGAATTTGAACTTAAAGTGCTCCTGGATATCTCAGGTGAGAGATTCTCCTAATTTTCTGGTGAATACTGTTTGAAAGATTAAAGCTCACACTGTCTGTGTTACATGGAGTCAATGTACCGCTGTAACAGCTTGTTTGCACCCAGCTGTGAGACAAAGGTGTTCACACCACTGTGATATGGAACTACAAAATGCACATTTTATACAGTAATTTTTAATCTAGTACTGGTAACAACATTCAGCCAATTGGTTTTTATTTCCTTGGGCAATCTTCTCTTTTCCAGTGTGCTGTGGCCAAGGGGCCCTCTGTACATCTCTCAACATATCATTCTGCTTGATAATCTCAGTTTGATCACTCAACTCCATTCTTTACCTCCAAGGCAAAAAGTACCCTTTCTACTTCCATACTTCTGTACAGAAGATAGTTGTCTTACAATACATGTGATGCATGATAGCAGTTTAGCTCCTTTATCCTTCGCTCCAAGGCAGATCTACTTCTGCAAGTGTCATGCAAACGTTGATGCTGCAAGGAGAAACTACCACCCAGTTTTTAAAGTGACAATATAAGGAACTTCTTTCACAGTGCTGTCTTGCAGAAAAAAAAACAAAACCCTTTTGATTCTTTTAGTGTTGGGAAATGTTGGCTTTTAAACAAGAACTTCACAATGTTATTTATTTCATTTACAGAAATATACACTTCCTGAATCACAAGCTGAGTTTCCTTTAACAACTCTGAACATTCGTCACTGTGACCTCTTCTCCCAACAGTTGGTGCAGAAAGTCATAACAAACATAAAGCTTTTCTTCCAAAAATATAGGGGAGAAACCATTTTTACATGGTATAAAAGTTATTCTCATTTTATTTATGGAGTTGAAATTAAACAAAAATGAACATCCGTGGCCACTGTCACACAGTGTGAGCCTCAGTGATAATGCAAGAAGACAGGTTGAGGTGTGAGGGTTTACAATACAATGCCAACAAAACAAACCCAGCAAATCTTATATGCAAGCAGTGAATCAAATTTAGTTCTGTAACCTACGCAACCACACTGAAGTCAGCTGGGCTGTGTGAACAGCAGTGTCAAACACTGGTTTGGGACAGGTCTAAATTTTGAGAGCAATACCAGGAACTGATTGTGAAGCCAACCAGTGTCCACATACACCTCACCTACACACTGAGCTCCACCTGGAGTTAGCACATTGAGCACACAACAACAGCAGGGCTTGGCTCAAACACTGCAAAATGCTACTGTTGGCACTATTTAGTTAGGACCTGGAAGAGCAATGTCTATTAATTCTTCTATTGAGACACAGAAAAGTTGACTAAAAAAGTTGTAAGGCACCATTGATTTAACCTGTTTTGTATTATTCTTTTTTAACACTTCATAGTGAAATAAATACTTTAATACTGATCATATTGTAAATAGCTACTGCTACATAAAGCAATATATTGAATGATAAAATGCTGCATTGTTCTGGAATATATCTAGAGACTTTTACAGCAAAACATAAATGGAAACATTGTTATATGAACAAGAATGCCCCTTTCTGCAGTATTAAGCTATTTTACATGTTTGCCAAACATCTACTCTGAAGAGGTTTCTAGAGTAAAAAAGAACTGTGAAAACCTAAGCAGTTCAGGATTCTTGGATTTTTAACTGGGGGCCTTTGACATGGCATGTTTTAAAATGAAACTGAAGCTGGTTTTCCAAGTCTTTGGTAGTGGTCCAGATTTCTGGTCGGAAAACCTTGCTGAAACGATCAAATGCAAGATATTTTGAATGATACAGAGAATTGGCAGAAAATTGGGCAGCATTTTCACTGACTTACCAAATAAAGTAGTCAGGTTGGAAGCAGGTAAGTTATAAAAAAGATATAATTTCTGGAGGGTTGGGTTTTTTTTTTTTGGCTGCATAGCTATTTGGATGTTAACAAGAATTTGGCAGGTCAAGGTACTGAAAATATCGTATTCTTAAATTCAAAATATTGTTCCTTAGAAAGGTATTAAGTGCTTCAGTTTTAAAATATGAATACAATAATTTATCCTTTAAGTTATTATTCTAAAAATCTTATTTGGACTTCTATTCACAAAATAACATCTCAAAGAGACAGGCACTTTAAGTGACACCCACAAAATACATATACAAATTCAGCATTGTGCCAGGTTTGATCCCAAGTGGCATCTGCCACATGGAGGTCCCACCAGTATCTGTTTAAGAGACTCTTACAGCCACGATCCTGCAACTGGATGTAGATACATCCCTGCGCCTGCGCATTGAATTGCAGGTTCAAGACCATAAACAGGAACTCAAAATAGGTCATTAGATACAAAAATGTAAAAAATAGGTACATAATCAAATGCTATCACAGCTAACAGGATTTTGTAAACAAACACCAAAAAGACCAAATTAAATTTGATTTGGCCAAATCCAACTCTAGTCTCATCCCCTTCAATGTGATGTCCAGGCTGCCAGGCAGAAAGTGGATCTGCCCCTCCCTGCTGACAGACAGAGCAAAAAGCCCTATGATGCACAGACAATTCAGCAGGGTCCAGACTCTCTTTGGCTAAATTCCCTAGATTTTCAAGGACTGACCTCATTCTAGCTGCAGAGTGTACTTAGGATCATGTCTCCCATGCTAGAGAAACATTTTCTTAACCTACATGACTAGTTTCTATGCTTTATTTTGGATTTTTTTAGCAACACCCTGTGAAGCATGGCTGCTGACACAGGCTTGGTAGGGATCCCAAGGAACACACTGAAGAAACGTCCTGCTGATGAGACTGAGTGGACATTTTTCAGAAATAAACTTCAGAGATCGAATTAACAAAGAGCTATCATTCACCAATATTTCAAATCCAAAATTATAACCCTCCTCTAATTTCCAAAGGCATTTTATACACACTTATATCCACTTGTAATATTCACTCATACAATGAGCTCTTTTCTCATACACAAAATTTAAAAGCCATTAAACATATTAACCACTTGCCACAATGTTAGAATACTTTACTCTTTCTTCTATCAATGTAAGCCTTGCAGCTCTCTGTAGAGACTCCTTTCAGCAAAGTTTGAAAGGACAGGCTTCATGGCCAACTCAGAAGACCAAATCTTTCCATTTCTCATGAACCAGTGCAGACAACAAATTCTGGATGCTCCCACTTGAATGTAAAAATGCAGGACCCCCCTCACAACATCAAAGGGCTTTCACTGAGGAACGTTTTTGACCTTGGCTGCTCAACCATAATGGAAATCAAACACAAGCTCTCTGAGACTTGTGATCTAAGTGCCAAGAAGCTTTTAAAGTCAACTCCCATCATTTAGTTGTACCAAAGAAACAACTGGAAAGCAGTCTGTGCAGTACTGGCATTAGTGATGCTTTACAGGAGGAGCCTGCCACTACTAAAACTGCTGCGTTTGCACTCAAGACTACTTTCTGAGGACTCTTCGCATGCAGTATCAGGCAGAGGGCATTACAGTAATCCAGGGCATGGATGACATGATGTGGGTTGGTCCACATAAGAGTAGGAGAGAATTAGGTCACAGAACATGTAACACCTCTAAAAAAAAATAGGAAAGAGGGTTAAAAAAAAATAATATATATATTTATATTTATGCTGATGAATTCTTCACTCGTGCGTTTCTTTGGAAGATTCTCTGCAGATAAAAACAAGGGCATAGGCACTCTGTCCTTGAGGCAGCATGTGCTGTGAATTGTTTAAGATCTGCTTTACTAAGCTGAAGTGAAAACGTTAAAGATGAACTCTTTGTCACCATGTAGTAGGTCTATGACTTGCAGAAGCAGATAGGCTGAGTTAGGCATGCAAAGAAGGATCCAGGGGACTCTTGGCTACACTTTTCACCCACCGTTTTTTTAAACATCAAATACTTAAACATTAAAATAATACAGCTACTGTACCCAAAGTGAATGGAACAGCTTTGTTCAAGCTCTATCAAATTCAAAGCCAGACCTCCCACGGTGCTCTCCAGGGGACAGGGTTGGACACGGTAAGCATGTGCACGTATGTTCTGTAGGGTCCAGAAAATGCCTGCAGTTTAAGCAAATAAAATCCATAGCTTTGAGCAACTATAGTCCATAAGCCACATCTATTACTTCTGTAATAGAGGCTGAAATTTGTTCCAGCTGACAAGCCAAAAGTGGAAATCAATCAGACAACTTTCCAGTCATGTGGACAGGAGAGCTGACTCGAAGGAAACTTGAGAACAGATGTCACCCAGAGATGGGCCAGAACCATTTCACCTTGGTATAGGCGGGAGTGGGGGAGCACCTCTTTCTTTTCGCACAGACCCACCTAGAAGAGAAAGAAGGGTTTTTGTGTCACTCCTCCTGGAATACTCCTTTTTTTGAAGGGGGACTTTACATCCAAGCAATTAATTCAGTTACTGGTGAAGCTCTACTAATTCTCATGCCTGGCCATTAAAAGAAAAAAAGACAACTTTGTAGAGTTTCTGGTTAGTTTATTAAACAACATCAGAATTTCAAACACTGTAGAATAACATTTTTAACTAATGCTATCCCTAATGCCTGGAAAGCACATGTATTTTGGTCCATTGTCCTTTCCCAGAACAGACTGATAGTTCTTGTTAGCCTTAATAATTTATGTGAACACACAACTTCTCAGTGCTGCTTGCAATACATGCAAATCTCCACAAAAGGTGGCAAGCTCTAAACACAGTAAAATTTCCAAGCTCTTAATATTTTTCCCTATATGAAGATTTTCATAGCAAACTCATAAAAGGAAACAAAAAAATGTGTATGTTACTTTGCCTTCCTTTGTGGACTAATACAAATGGGATGAAAGCTAACAGGGCAAAGTGAACAGTCAGAGACTAACAGGAATCTCTGCTTCAAACCAAAACTTCATCATCTGGAAACAGGAGAGAAACATCTGAGTATGCAGATGATTACAGGATAACTATGAGCCACCAATGTAATTGGTTGTGAAAGAAGTAATTGATCCTTGGGTGTATCAGGCAAAATACCACTAAAGAAGATAGAAAACATTCATGGTGCTGTAGAAGACATGTTTGAAACCTGAGCTGGAACAGCATGTAACATTGATTGGAAAAGACAAAAAACAAACAGAAATGTAGACCTAAGCAACTCTGATGATCAGAGAACGTGGCTTGGAAGCAGAGTGTAGTACATCCGGATTCAATCAGCCCAGCAAAACAAAAACTGAAAGGAGGATACGACTGTTGTCTTAAAAAACATGAGGAGTTTAACACACAAGAAGAGAGGAAAACTAAACTCAAGGCTGATGCTGGCACAAAAATGAATGAGTTGTGCATGAATTTAGATAGGAAATGATGAAAAAATCCTGAGGGGTTGTGTGGTTCTGGCTGCCCAGAGCAGAAGGGCTGACTATAATCACAGAGCTGGTCACTTAGAGTACGTGTTTCAACTTAAAAAACAAACCATTCCCCACTCAAAAAGTTTTAGAGGGCTTGTACCTGTGAACCTGCATTTAGCTTTTCCTATGTAGTGAGGAAGGCTGACCAAACGGTTAGTCTGAGATGTCTGGAAACCTCAGCATCCAGACTCTTCCCCATGCACATTGGTTTTAGGACAATACAATGAAATTCCAACTTACCTCTACTGTCATTTCTTGCTAGTTTACTGGGATAACTTCTGTTCATGGGTACATATGGCTCTGGAGGTGGCAAATCAGATATTGGATGAAAAGAAAATCTGCTTTCCCATTCATCTGAAAAAAACCCATGCAATTTACTCATTAGTTTTCTGACATAGCTTAGGAAAGTGAATTGACATTGAGATCACGTTTAATGCATGTTTTATATTGCAAAATGCTTACACAGCTGAGTACCAAACCATCATTCTTTTAGGAAGTCAGGGAATATGATGCTTTAGGTTAATTTGAGAACGAAAATTTTTATCAATTTTAACTGATCATTTTGCCAATTTAATGCAAAATCACAGATCAGGAAAACACACACACATATATATCTGCCACTACAACTGCCTAGTTTCTCCTACTTCAGAATAGTATTTTTTTCCTAGTATAGAATTTACCAATATTCATGTGTCATTGATATACTGAGCTCAAAAGCATCATTTAAAGCATACTCCTATAAGCACTGTTTTTTCTTTCTTAGTATTTATACTGGAAGAAGAAAAATAACCATTATGCTAAAATTTATGACAGAGAATCCTATATACAACTAATGTCAAAAATGGAAAAATACATCACTTGAAGCTCTTCAGACTACAGGGACCCTTTTGCTGTACTTACTGAGTCTATAGAATTCTAAATAAAGCAAATTGACCAGTTTCTTCATTGAAATAATAGGAAATGTTTCAAGAGCTCTGTTCTGCACCTGATTGTGAAAGCCTAAGGAAGAAAGTGTGGGCTAATTTAAACTTTGTCATTTCTTCACTTGCTTGCTTCAGGACTTTGCAACCATAACTTTCTTGTGATATTGCTGTATTTTACTGCATAATGTAATGAACAGCTAATAAAGTTCTACCTGGCACTTGTACATATGGTTACTTGCTGGATCCAGTTTTCCTATGTTTACTTCCAATGGTTCCAGTCAGAAACCAGTGTGTAAAGGAGTTGTGTGTTCTGAACAGTGCAAATAACTTGTGTAGGAAGAAATATGCCTGTGATCCTTCTGCCTTACCTGATGTGTGAAGATGTTTCAAAAGCATGAGTTATAGTTTCATTTTCTGTTTGCTTTTTCTAACCTTATAAATGTCAGGAATACCAATTTTGGCCTCCCATAATTAGCTGAAGGATTTCTCTGTTCTATGCAAATAGAAAACAATTAAAAAGAAAAGGATGACGAATCTTTAAAACACAGCAATCTTGGACCTCATCTTTTTAATAAACACTAACAGAAATAGATACTTGACATTTTCAGCAATGTTCTGACAATCTCTTCCCTCATCTGTTTTTCAGCCTTTGAGTCATCTAACTTGTTCTGACTTCCAAAGTGTCAGTGTAGCTGTGGTTTGAATTCATATTAGAGTTGAAACAATTCCCTTCCTTTTTTCAGGGTATTTTTCAAAGGGTTATTTTGGAGACTGTATTGATGACTTTGCAATTCTGCTCTATGTATGGATTATTTATTCTGTTCTTACTTGCCAGGGCTAATTGAGACCCAAGTGACACCTCTGTTGGTCAGAAATCAAAAGCTGGCGCTAGAAACAAACTCTCTATCCCAAACCTTTCTGGAGGTATTAGGGCCAAAAGCCCCACCTTCTCTACGGAGGGCAAACAGCAGGGAGGATGGCTCACCATCACCTGGATCCTGGAAGCCGTTCCTGACAGCGGCTGAAGGTGGCGGTGGTGGCGGCGGCGCTGCCGAGCCCGGCCGGTCGGGGGGAAGCGGAGGTCGTGGTCCACCTCTCTGGCTGTCCAGCCCTGCCCGGGAAGGCAGCTGGGGAGTAGTGGGCAAAGCCCTCGAAGTGCTTCCATTCCTGCTTATGGGAGGAGGCGGCGGGAGAGGGCCTAGAGCAAGGCAAGAAGCAAGCACACAAACGCTGTTAACACCGAGGGTCACTCTGCCAGTTAAAGCCACTGCCGGCATCCCAAGGGCTCCTGCTAACAAACAGGACTGTTTTAGGATCCTTGGCCCCAAGGGGCAATGGCCCTGAGCACCCACTTCCCTGCTCTCCAGGGCTCTCTAAGGATTTGGTGCTGATTTGGAGAGTACAGCTCAGAGGAGCAGGATGTATTTAAACATAAATACACTGCAGTGTCCACATTCCCATTCCCCTCAGCTACAGAAGCCTCTGTAGAGGTCCTGGTCCTTAAAGCTACCTTTAAAGCACTCTAAATTAACAGTGGCCACAACAAGCAGAAGTCACAGCTAGAATTCAGGTTGCTGTGGAGGTCAGAAACGTAACGCATTTCCTTTCTATGTACCATGGCAAGGCAAGAGGATGTGTAGCAGAAGACACCTGCTACCTTCAGAGGCTCACTGTCCACAGGGGTGGTCCCCTCTGGCTGTCACAGCCAGGGTCTGTGGTGGTGCACAGGGGAGCTCTGCCCAGGAGTGGCTGCGTTAAGCAGCAGCTCATCAGCTCACTCATTTATAAACAAATGAGCTGCGTGACAGGTTTTTCAGTAGTTGGAACATATCCATCTCCCTGTAAACTGGAAACAGACCTCACACAGACTGGCATTTCCAGTGTTTGTGTATCTGTAACTGGCAGGGACATGACAGGTCAAATATGAAGGCACAGCCTACGTAATACAGAGAGAGGGCTGTCCTGAGGGCAGGGGAAGGGTGCTTCTACAAGAAAAGTATATACAGAGAGAAAAACTTCTGCCAGGGAGAGAAGTGCCCATGGTTAGGACACAAGAAGGTGAAGCAGAGGGTGTGGAGAGTTATGCATGTTCACAAGTCTCACTACCTCTGTTTGGCATAGTTGGGCAACTGACAATTATGTTAATTTTCAATAAATGCTTCCCTGTCCTGATGAAATCTATCTACAGACATGCACTTTGGAAAAGAGAGCAATAGATATTGTGTCTCCAGCAACAAGCATTGAAATGTTTCAAAAAACATGGTGTACTTTGTATATTTTTGCTCCCCTTCTTCTTTTACAAATTACTAAAGTTTGCCTTCAGGGAATGGTTTTAAAGAATGAGAAGCATTCAGCAACTTTCAGAATAGTTCTCCTTGCTCTCTAAACATAGTTAAACTTCGTTGTTTATATTGAACTGCTGCAGAATAGGTGTATTTATGTTTAGAATGCATTGCTACAACTTCCTTCTACTTACTTGAGCCAGAAGAAAAGTTAGTGCAGGTTTACTAAAACCATCTGCCTCAGAAAAGGGCCAACTAGGAAAGCATTGGCAGAAGCCAAGGCCATCACAGAACAAACTCTTGGAAGTGACTGAATAATTACAGACACTCTCTACAACTTTGATCCATTCCCCCAGTCAATTGTAATGGGATTTCTTTGATTTATTTACTGCAGGCTGCACTA
>VZUA01020778.1:0-34907 GCA_013401035.1 Horornis vulcanius | reverse complement strand
CGGCGCTGCGCGGCCCTGAGGGCGGCCCCGGGAAGCGCGGCGGGCCGCTCGGCGGGGAGAAGGGCTTGGCGGCGGCGGAGCGGCCTCCTGGCGGCAGCACGGGCGGCCGGCCTCCCCCGGCGTCTGCGGACACAGGAGAGGGAGCATCAGCACCGTCGCACCGGGGCTGCGGTTCCGAACGGGCCGCGTCCCCGGGCTCTGCGAGCGGCCAGGGCGCAGCCCGGCACGGAGCACCCCTGCCTTGAGGCTCAGCCCCAGTCCCGGCACCATCGGAAAACCACTCCACAGTACCGGGTGACATCCTGATACTGCTTATGGGGCACGAGTTAAGTGGCCAAAAAGTAACACAAGTGATGCAGCCAATCACACAGCAATAAACAGGTAGGGAAGAAATGGTGAAGAACAAGTACTAAATACCATTAACCTGAGAGCAAGGAAATCTTAGCTTTTAAATTACATTTAACAACAAAAGGGCAGCAAAAGGCTCTTTTCAGCCCTTTCTAGTAGCTGTGATCTAGGGATATAGTTGTGCACATCAGGAAGAAGGCAGCCGGCCCTGCACTTCACAAGTACTGTCTGCGATGCCAGGAACTTTTGTATTAATACAAGTTCCCAAAAATAGACTGTGACACAATAGAAAATACCAGCTCTGAGAGACTGTTTTGTACACATATGCTGAAAAATTATGTTAGGCTACAAAATAGGTAATATTTGTAACACTCTACAACCCCCATTGCCTAGTCCTTCTTCAGCAAGTATGAAATCCTAGGTCCTTAAACTTAACTCCGTGGCCCCAGATGTCCTTCATTTAAAGGGGCATGAGGCTTGGGGCAGTTGTTTTGTCAGCCAGAACACACTCCAGACAAGACTCCATCTGCAGTGTGTGTACCAGCCAGCTGGGATGCCTCATCACTCCCTAAGCAGCAAATCATGTTGTTGTGGAGCTGATACAAGTAAAATTTTTCCATTTGAAAAGTTGACCCTTTTTCCAGGTGCACAAGAAAGAATTAGCCTGGATCCTCCTCTGCTCTCCTCTGGTCCTGCACACCCAAAAGCTAAGGCAAGACATTATCTGCCTGACTGTACTTTGCAGTTAGCCATTCAACACTACCAAGATCTTTAGTTTTCATCAATAATGAGGAGGATTTGGTAGAAAGGGAGTTCTGGTTTCTCGCTCATAAAACCTAATAGTAAGAATAAAACAAGATTCAAACTGAAAATTACATTTCCTAAGAGCCTATGATATTTGATGGATTTCTCAATCCCAGCAGGTAATTTATTGCAGTACTATGAAGGTTTTAAGCAACGTCATTTTTTCACACTGGAAATTCAAGGTCTTTCTTACCAGCATCTCGACTTGCAGTACATCTGAGCTTTGGCATTCCTGCTTGAAAAAGGCCTCCAAGGCCAGGTGGCCCACCGCCACCGAAGCCACCACCACTGCCACCACCAAAACCCCCGCCGCTGCCACTGCCACCTCCTCCAAAGCCACCGCCGCCACCTCCGCCAGATCCTTTGGGTTCTGTTGGGAAAAAAGATGCCCCATATTAGTGAAGTGAGACTGATCCTGCAAAGTCACCTCTTTCATTAGAGTAATGCTTTTAGCTGGAGAAAAATGGATGAACTTTCAAAACACGCAAGGTTTGGATCATCACAGCTACCATCATCACCACCACCACTGCACCATGGTGGAGCTGGTGCAATAACCATTATAACCATAGCCTCTGTGTTTTATTAAACCATCACTTTAAGTCTGCCCTAGACTGGAGAGAAAAGC
Source organism: Horornis vulcanius (assembly GCA_013401035.1). Lineage (NCBI taxonomy): Eukaryota > Metazoa > Chordata > Aves > Passeriformes > Scotocercidae > Horornis > Horornis vulcanius. The sequence goes on along the minus strand of VZUA01020778.1, from coordinate 33,130 downwards.
AAATTGCTGCAGAGGGCTTGGAACTGAGCATGGATGGGACCTCTGAGAATATAATGTAGTCTTTGTTAGCACCTTAGTTGCTTCTTCCTGTTTCTTTGTACTTTTGCTCTCTTATCCTTCCCCTCCACTTCTCCATAAGCAGAGACAGGGCAATCTCATGGGAAAAAGGGAAGGAAGGAGGAATGCAGAAGGTCTTTCTCCCTGAAGCTGTCCCCTGTAGGTCACTGCTGGGAATGCACAGAATTCTCTCATTATTGATGATATTGCAACATATCTACTCATTCAAACAAAGCCTAGTAGGAAAGGAGATGCCATTTTTGTAGGTTCAGAAGTGCAGTGACAGGATCATTAGCTGTGAATGCTTCCAACAGGAAGGAATTATTTTATCAGCCCTCCCTTTCTTCCCCATTTCTCTGTAACTTCAGTATTTCTACTGTGACAACTGAGTTGCCAAAGGTAAAATGGAAGTGCTTCCACAGCTACAATACAGAGAAGAGCCTTATTCAGAGCATCACTATAAAATCAGCAGGTGCACAAGTTGGGGTATCTGTGGAGATCAGCTCCCAGATGCTGGGCCACATAGGCTAAGAGCAATTGCTTAATTTCTTGGAATCTTGATTTCCACAACTTTGGGTGGGTAAAAATTTCACTGCCTTTGATGTAATTAACACCAGTGGATGAAAAGCACTTCTAAAAATTTCCCCAAGAAGAAAGGAAGAGTATCCATGGGGGAATGTTTCACATTATCCTTCTCTTTCTTAAGCATGTCAGCTCAGTTCAGCTCTGACTCAGACAGGGTGTGAACCTCTGGAGAAATGCTGCTACCATGGTTTAGTCTTTCATCATGATTTGTTAATTCATGTAAATAAGATAATAGGCTGCATAATTTTTATCTTACTGTTTATCCCCTCCTTTAATCCCCTCCAGCTCATTACTATGGCTAAAACAAGTAACTTCACATTCAGGGATAATCTTTAAAAATTGTAGCTGGCTGATTGCAGGATTGTATCTATTTTTTTTAAAATTATTTTTATTTGGTCACACTCCTCTGGGCATTTCCTTCTTTCACCATCATGCTCCTATCACAGTCCACCCTTTAATTGCATGGCCAAACCTAGACTGAGGTGAATCACATTTGCTAATCAGTCTGTAAAAGTGTCTTTTCTCCTTAGGTAATGAATGCTATTCCTCTTTCAGCACAGGCCTGTGTTCCTCACTCTTCTGCTTCTGTTCTGCCTTCTCATTATTTTTTCTACATGGGCTTCTCCAGCCTCTTTTTGGCACCTACCAAGATGTGCTATGAGACACAGCAGCAGGACAGCTGGATGGAGACCTTATTTCCATGCAGGTAAGTAGAGTCACTGCCTTGTGCAGTACTGCTGGGCTGGCTGAACACCAAGGCTCATTCAAAAAGATAACACCCCTGAGTCACTCCAGGAATGGCAAAACTGCATGCAGCAGAGACACACAGGTAGAGCTGTGGCTTCTGGCTCTGGTTTTGCTCTAAGTGCTACTGGAGCCAATGGTGTCATGCCAGGCATGCATTTATTCTTATATTGTTTATGCAATAGTAGAGTCAGAAATTCCACTTTATTCTCTGTCCTCTCCTCAGTCCTTATGGGGGTTTTGTTTGCCTGATCTGCTGCAGGGCCTCAGTAGAACTCCTGGTAGGACTTGCATAGTTTTCTGATATGAGCAAACAGGAAAATAAACCACTTTATGAGAATTGGCAAACAAATTAGCATTCACATTTCATAAGCAGTACTTGATTTCTCAGCTGACTTTTCATTCATCATAAATAGAATTTATTTTTATGCATGCCAATTTCTGGCATTTTCTTTTACCTACTCTCGTGGCAATTCATCTGATGATATCTAAAATAATTTTTTGCTTTCAGATCTGTAGAATCATTCATGCCTACAGAAATTCCAACATGTAGAATCATACTTACTGTCTAGAATTGGAGCACTTCTGTCATTAGTAACAGTCTTCTTGAGCTTTTTTCCTTTGGTAATATCAGATAATAGAGCATTTCGCCCTGCTTGTTCTGACCTGCTTAGGGATGGCTTTTCAGTATTTGCCTGCAAAACAAAAATTAAAAATGAGGAGGTAAAATACCCCCAACTTCTAGATACAAAGTTCTGCTCAAATACGGTAGTTACTTGAGACTTCTGTTTTAACAGCATTGGAGTGGGTAGGCAGCATGTCATGTCTAGTTTTGTGAATGATATTACAGGTAGCTGCCTTCGTTACTGACTCAAAGTCCCCAACACTACTGCTATTCTAACCCACATTTTTCATTAGAAACAGAACACTTCTACGTGAATTCACCTTTTTTGAATTCCTGACCTAGAATCTCTGATTTTTTAAAGCCAAGGCACATCTGTGGCAAATTGCCGCTTTGGAGACTGAACAAGAACAGACTACACACATAACTTGATTATACAAGAAAGTGGACATTCTTGAAAGTTGCTGTGAAATACAATTTCTAGATAAATCAGAGCAAAGATGGACCTTTGTCTACTATTTTAGCTTAGATAGAAATACTTAAAAATGGCAATTACCACTTCAATAATATTGACCTCTTCACAAAGACCAAATAAAACCTTTGGACATACGAGGTTTGTCTCATTGGTCCTCTCTTTTCACTTTATGTTTTGGTGACACAGTTTTTCAAGAAAAAACAAAAAAATCTTCAAACAGTACATATATATGGCTCTTTCTTCTAGGAAACAGTTTCTGAAACACTTTCTAACTTATCAGATCAGTATTATGGAGATTTCCTGAAAGGTGGGGAGAGTAGTCATGAAGGCACCAAGCAGAGTCTGTATCTTGCTTGTGGTGGAAAATGAGGGAAAGACTCTTGAGAGACAGCCCATTCTGTGTAATCAGCTAGGGTTTTGCTCTGAAAATTATCTAGGTCCATCAAAATGGCATTTCAAGAAGCCTCTTCCTCCTTGTCAGTGAGGTGACTGACTGCTGGGAGGGCGAGCACAGCACAAGCTCTATTCCACTTTGTATCAGGTCTGATGTAGTTTCACCCACCATGTTGTGCCAGCAGTGGATCCTGTGCTCTGATACCACACACTGGCTGAGGGAGCTATGCTAGCTAAGAGCTATCCCTACCTGATTTAAAATATAGGATTTATTTTTTTCCAGCTCAAGTCATGGAAGTACTGGAGTAGAACAAGGGAGAAGGTGGGACAACAGGTCTGGAGAAAGGCAAGGGGATAGAAAGACTTCAAATCCCTTTAGATAAGCTGTTGTCTCTCCACCAGATCAGCCACCAGTGTGGGAGGAATAAAAGCGTGGAGTTAGAGTGGGTAGTGACATCCATATGAGATCTGGAAGGCAGTGAAGTGATGGTCCTTCTCGTAGGATCAATGATCAACCATAAACAAGATGTTGGAGAGCTTTCCCCAAATATCATGGATAACCCTCATCCACACCTCAGTAATCTTTGGACATCCTATTCGAAGTGACAAGCAGCAGCAGAGAACAATGCATATATTTAGCTCCTGTAAAACTTACCAAGGCTAGTGTTGGTGGTGGAGGGGGAGCTGGAGGGGGAGGCACAGGCATGGTGGAAGGCTGAGCTCTGTCTGCTCTTGCTAAGAAATCTGCACAGCAAAACACAAACACACAAAATCCAGAGATTAATACATCTTAATAAATAGATTTCTGCTCAGCTAAAAAAACATCCTTGCAGCTAACAGGTTTATCTTCTACATTTTTGAAGTCTAAATAATTGGTAAAAAGCACTTTAATTATATGTAAACCAGCTGCATCTTTAAACAGGGGCTCCCTACGTGATCCCCACTGCCATACAAACTCATAGATATGAATCCAGTTTTGAACACTTACACAATCTATGCATTGCTATGGCAGTGCACGAAATGCAGTAATCAAACTGAACTCCGTTAAACCCAACAATATTGTTCACATGGAATTGCTTCAGGATAGCCCCATAGCTATACCATCAACCCTTACTTCAAGAAGGCATCATACTCTAAGATCATACTCAGAAAGAGATACTGACTTTTTAAATCCCTTTAGTTGCTAAAAGATTCCTCCACCTACACTGTTATGAGTAGAGTGGAACAGCAGAGCTTTGGGATGGACTCATGCTTCTTCCTCCCTGCTTGCACTGAAGATCCCAAGTTCCATTATCATGTCTGAGTGCACCTTCCTCCTCCTCAGAAGCAGCACACACAGGCATGTTCTGGATATTGTCCCTGAGGAGGAAGAGCAGGCAGGCAGCCTGGCCTCTCAGCTGCAGGCTGCTGCTGACAGAAGAGCCTGATGCTAAAGCCCAGCCTTTCACAAGCTTCCCTGCCAGAGACCAGGCTCCCATTTTTCCCCACCCCAAGGTGAACTTTCAGCCTCAGGCAATCCTAGGAGGGTCACACCTGAGATACAGAGATTTATTGCAACAAAATTATGGAACAACCAAAGAAAAGGCCCAAGTGTCAAGGACTATATTTTCAAGTCACAAGGGCTTTCTCTGGCATTTTGGCACACAGCTTGCTGGAACTGTGCCTGTCAGGGGCTTTGGAGCATTTCTAATAGTGCTGTGGCATTTCAGCATGTGCTTTACTCTTTTATCTGAGCTTTCACCCATGCTGGCCATTCACGTGAGCCATCTTTAGTAACAATGTTTTGCCACCACTTATATAATGTTTGCATAAGACAGGTAAACACAGTGGGAATAGGAACAAGGGTAATTCTCCAGACAACCCCAGGTGGATGGCTGAGGTCCCCAGGGCTGTTATTTACATTAGTTCACAGCTCTTACTTTTTAAAGTAACTTAATTGTTTTAGATGAAACCAAGGGGAAGCGTAATAGCACAGTATCTGTCAAATCAACATCATGCCAGTTAAAATGAACAGTTAAAGTGAACATTAGGAAAATGTGCTGAATGAAACAAAATGGCATTTGCAGTGAGTCACCACCTACGAAGTCTAATGGCTCTGAAATGATCCATGATATGTGTGTCAGAAAAAACTGTTTAGAAGTACAGATTTATCTCATCAAATGCTCATGCTTCAAAAGAACTAGAATACAGCTGTAATCACCCTTCCCTCTCCCTGCCCCAAATTGCTGAGTTACCTTCTTCAGAAGAAATATTTTCTGAAATAAGGCTTCAATGGATTTTGTGTAAAATCTTTAGGGAGAAAGGAGTTAGATGCATCACCCATAGCTCTGGCTGACCATCTAGAAAAATCATGGAGTTCAAAGTGGTGTGAGGCACTAGTGCTGTCTCGAGTGTCTGCAGGTTTTCTTCTCCCATACTGCAGCAACTCCTTCCAGTTGCTGTGGAAGAGCGAGCAGAGCAGAGGGGAAGCTGGCGGACAGACAGACTGACTGACAAAGAGGAAACTGTGTGAAGCCAAGCCTACACAGTGTTGTGCAAATGCATGCATTCACAATGTCCTGCAAACAGACCAGCCCGCTCTCATCAGTCCTCTGCTGCATTACTGAGCATCTTAAGCTCCTCCAGAGAAACAACAGCTTCATATTCAGAGGATCTGCTTGAATTTAGTTATATACCCATCTTCCAAATTTGTAGCTCTCAGTTGTTACATAAAACTGCACAAAGCCCTAGCCTTTCCCAATCAGCATATTCTAAATGCAATATTTGAAATCTGAAACCTATTAAAAGCACCAAGACCACTGCTGCTTTGTTCTTCAGCTTCCTGTTTAAAAAAATAGTCAACAGGAAAATTATTTCTTGCAGTAGACCACAACCATCCTGTTTCTTAACACAGTCTTTTCACAGCTGCAGTTGCCTCTAGCTTAACTGTGCCATGAGGGTATTTCACCAAGCTTTCAACAGCTTCATCCGATTAAAAAGAGAACGTCTTCTCTCTGTACTGCTTTGCTAAGAAGTCAAAGCAGTCTAGATAATGTACCATCAGTCTCTTTGGCACTCCATGTGTCACAGGAAAGTTTCTGGAGCAGGCAGGATACAGTTTGGTTTGATATCAGACTTCTAAATGAATCCCTTAAGGCAGCTGAGACCTGAATGCAGCAAGTGAGCCAGGTGGTATGTGAAGCACTTCTGGTAAAATACCATAACTTGTCTACCTCCCTGTCAGTTAGAGATTGTTTCCTGCTTGGGCTGCTCTGTTATACTTTTTTCCCTTTCAACTGGATTGTTTTAGATCAGCTTCTTAAGGAATTGGTAGCATAAAGAGGAAGTAAGGTGATGCTTGAAGCCTGACTTCTCTAAGGGGAAGCCACTACCCACAGACACATCCAGCTTCTCCAAAACCTTCTCTGCACACATGATCTGCAAGGAGGCAGTGGGGAGAAAGGCACTGGGTGATCCCTCCCCTATCCCATCTTACATGTACCTGTACTCAACTGCTGCACACTAGCTGGTATTGCTGGTACTGAAGGGCTCTCTCAAGAGAACTGGCATTGAAACTAGGTACACACTGGTTAGCTTGCATTCTGCTGCTGTTGAACAAGCCCTATAGCCCTCAGAGACAGGCTGGAAAACAGCATTTTGGAAGCACAGGACAAGCTTCTATGATAAACCAAACTCGGGCAAAATTGGCCTGGTTTAACACGAACATCCTGCACAGTTGTTTGCTCACGGTGCTCTAGAGCACACACTTCCTTTAGGAGCCATCAGCAAAGATCACATGCCATGACTGAGAAACCTGTGTGCCCACACAGAAATGTAAAATGCAAACACTTACAGAGCCCATAAAACACACTAGATTGTCAAATTTTAGTTTAAAACCAAAGCTGCAATACTGCTTCACTCTTACTTTTGTCACTCTGACTGCTTCTGCCGATGAAACAGAGATTTTTAGAAACTCAAGCTGAAACTTTGCAGGAAGAAACAGCACCTGCATCTTTGAAGCTCTAACTCATCCTTGCTGTTCAGTTGCTAGATTTTATACAATCTATTTCTTTTTCTGACTTACTGCAAGCAAAAATAAAAGACGTGCTCTCCAGATTTTAAAGTTTGATTACTATAAGCCTCTATGAAGAATAACAATGGTCTGAAGACATGCAGTGACCTGGTGACTTGCTCCTACAGCACAAGGCAGTGCAGGGAGTAGCCCTTGGGATGAGAGCACCTTTTGGGCTGCAGAACCAAAGCAGCTGAGTCAGCACAATGCTGAACTCAAACTCTGCAGCTGCTTTGTTCATCACCAATTCACAGGATCACTGTTTCTCACAGAGCATAGAGGTGTCCTGAGATGTTAAGTGTAACTGCAATTAGAGGAAAGCTTTGGTTACTGTTCCGCACTTCTGCAATGGACTCACATCATTATTTGCTCTTAGTCAGTGGGAAAGGACTGAATTTAAGAAAAGGCTATTATGTTAAATTGCTAATGGCTGACATAATAAAATACCTGAAATAGTAACCAATCCACCATGTAATAAATTTTACCAGCCAAACCTGTGAACAACCAAGCTTCTTATAATGCTTGGTGCTGCAGGGCATTGAAAAAGAACTGGTTCCAAAAGACCAAGGCTGAAGGTGGAATGGTACTTGAAAGCCCAGGACACACGTCCTAGCATATTTTCTAGACACCAGTATAAATTATCACAGCTTTTAAGAAGCCATATAGAAATGTTACGTCTAAGTGAGCGTTGGTGCGGCAGAAAGGATTGCAGGAGCACTGCAGCATGGGCCAGGGAGCCCGAAGCACAGAGGTCTGGATTGTCAGCAGGGAGAAGGATTTCCACAGCTGCCTGCAGCAGCTGCTCTCCCACTCTCCCACTGTGTGGCGGGCGCCAGCAGCCCCGTGCCCAGCACCGGCTCCCCCGCAGATCCAGCCCGCTACTCCGGGCTGCCAGTGCCATGAGCCGGCACCACCACTGCAACCCTCACACTGCCTGCCCTGGCCACAGCCCTGGGGCTGGGGCAGCCTCCCGGCAGCCTCCCCGAGGGCGGAGAGCACAGAGTCCGCGTCTGCTGCCTCTGGAGAAAGCCGTCCTTGCCGCTAGCAAATGAGATGCTCCAACACTGCCTAAGTAAAGCATACCTGCATAAGAAAACTCTAATTTCTGCAAACCACCAGGCACATGCAGCAGTCGCCATCAGGAATGACATTAAAATGCTATGTTATGCAATGCACCTCGATAAAGACTCCTTTCATTTAAAAAACAAAACAGAGGAGAGAGGAAGTACACATTGCATTCTGCAAAGAGCCCCTTGCTCTGTGGAGTAATCCATAAAGAACAACGGGCAAAAGTGGCACTACGCTGAATCTAGTGAAACACACATTTTGGGCACTTCAGATTTCATTTCAGCAATCATTTCAGGAACATTACAAATGCTAAAAAGAAACAAAAAGAAACATGACCTTTATTGTGGCATGGACAGTGCCAACAACCACACTACAAGTGCATGGTTTGTATCTGCTCAGACATTTTGAGCTGCTTGAAGGCCCTCCCTCTTAAACGTTGAGTCAGAGGCAGACAGACAAGCTCACTGTGGTTAATCATTTCCTGCATGATTAATTTCCAAGCAAAAAAAAGAGGAAGGAACAAACAACTGTAGAAATAAAACAGAATTTATAAATTTAAGGGGAAAAACCCCTCAAGTTACCCATTAAAATGCTGATTACTCCCCTATGCAAAAGGACCCAACTTCCAAACCAGTGTTGATTTGCTTCTTTCAAAATCTATTACTTTCTCCTAATGAAAGAAGGGAATTTTTTTGTTTTAAAATCTGAAATTCAGGAAATTGGTCTACATTATCCAGTACTTTAGTAAGGTAGCTCTCAAAACAAAAAGGACAGCTAACTCTAAACACATTACAAAGTACTTGGAAATCACAATCAGTTTTATACAGACCACAATATTTTTTCATTAATCATTTTTAATAGAGTACTGTGCTATTAAACTTTTTTGCCAAAAATAGTGATGTCATGAAATTTGAGCCTCCCTGCTCACACTTTCCTTGGCAGACCTGAGTCATTGGTAAGTCTACATGTCCCACGTTCCACCACCACCATCTCCCAAGGCCAAAGGGGTTCCTGCACCAAATGGCACTCCAGGAGTGTGGCAGTGTGAATGAGAACTTTAGAGGATGCTGAAGGTGCTCCTCCCATGCAACACCATGCCAGTAAATCCCCACTGAAAAAATCAGGTGTTTTTCTTCTTCTCTTTTTATTAAAGTTTCTAAATAGATAGAAATCTATAAATAAATATACAGATAGATGAGTTTATGTCCCTAAAGAGTTCAGCAAAGGTACTTAACCAAATTCAGTTGAGCATGAAGCTACTGGAAGATACTGAAGAAGGATTCTCTTATAGGGTGAAGAAAAAAATATTTAGGAGACTCTCTGGCCTCAATCACTTACACATGGAGGAGTGAAAAGCCTGTCTGGCACTCAAGTAACCTGACACAAGTTTTAATTGAGACACTAGGGACTGCTGTATAGCAAGCCTATACTCAGCAGGGGAGCCTGGATTTTCCTTCTCTTAACTGGGATAAAACTTTTGAAGCTGAGGAGTTCCAGGGGAACAAAGTGACAACTAAAATGTTACTGTCAGTATTTTTGGGTCCTTTAACACCAGTGATGATCTTTCAAGAATAGTTTTTGTCTGAGAAGACAATCCTTTTGGTACAGAGATTACAAGACTTTGTGGCCCGAGACAGGACATTTCAAAAGTGTAAGAATGTAAATTGACCTATCCTGCCTGGAGGAAGCTGTGGTAGCAAAAGGAGGCACTAACTTTTCACCCCTAAGACCACTTGCAGAGATCTGGACAGCCAAAAGAGACCAACAGAGAAGTTACTCTGGATGTCTGAGACCCAGGGAAATTCTGGGGAGCTGCTGCTGCCAGAGAGGAAGCCTACTTTATTGGGGACTTTTGGCATTTCAAGGAAACTTTCTGCAGTACCCAAAAGGAGTGGTTTGAGTATGACTTTCCACCACACTGAAAAATGCCACCCCTTACACAAAATGCCAGTATACCAGTCAGTGATGGAGAGCACTTGCCTAGACCCAGAGCCAAAGCTTCCTTTCTTTTCCTACAAACTACCATTGGAGGAGTGATGATAAGCTTTATTCACAGGCACATGTGAAAGTAAGTGAGGTCTATGTGGCCCCGATATAGGATCTGGCCCAAGCTGAACAACACACAGGAGGATCTCCCATAAGGAAGTGCACCTTTCCCAGTTTGGCAGTGATTGGTGTGGGGGATGCAACATCATCCTGCTGCACACAGGGACCAAAAAGGGGAGAGGTGAAACATAAGAGCCTGGAGGGTCTCTAGCAGAAGGGCATGGGGTAGTTCTTGGGAAAGAAACAGCTGTCAAGCCAGTATCACAGTGAACATTTTTCCTGCCCTACTTAGGCTGCAGAGAGAGAATATATATTTTTGTTTTGTTTTGGACATAGTCTTTTCAATAAATTGCAGAGTTAGTTTAGCTCAGTTATGCCACTGTAAGAGGTATGTGAAAGGTGCAGGTGTTGGGGAGCTAGTGAAGACCAGTAAAGATAAATAACAGCAAGAATAAACAAAACAAATAAGTAGCTAGGAAAAAAAAAAAAAAAGTGAGGATGCTATCAGGTACTTTCACACCTCTATGCATGTTATCCCAGGCCCCTGTGCTCTGTCAACCCCATAGCATCTCCATCTTCCTCCACACTCCTCATGCTCACTGCCTCATGCCAGAGCATCCAGCCAAGCCACCCATCCATCCCAGTGATCCTCCAGTCAGCATCATCTGCAGCTCACACTGGGCAATTGCCCAGAGACCTAAAACCCCCCAAACACTTTGCATCTACTTCCTACCCCCACAGGAATACAGCAACAGAGCAGGTTACTGTGTGTGTCAGTGACAAGGGAGCCAACAGACTCCTGAGCCAGCACATGACCACAGGTGCTGAGAGCAGTAACAGCCAGATGCACCTATGGTCCACTGCAAGTTGAATCCAACAAACCTCATCTGTCAAACACAATCGAGAGTTATATGGAGAAAATCCAGCAGTGCTGCATCCATGGAAAAGTACAGCTAAGAAACAGGCAGCTATGGTGACAGAACATTTTTTTAATCCAAGTATTTTAAAAAGATTTTTTTTCAGTGAAATACTTTTCAAGATATGCAGAGGATCACAGGCAATGGCTAACTTTGGAGGACTGCCTCTAGTCATCAATATAGTCCTGGTTTGGAAAAAAACAGCTAAGCTTTTGTCAGTTTAAATGTTTGGATGTTGACTTGAGAAAGGCTGATAATGTAAGAGCAAATAGAAAGTATCTGACGCACTGAAAACAAACTGCTTACATCTAATCCACACTCCTATCATTTCTTTCAGCCAGTGTGCTCAGAGGAGTTGTACAAAGATATTCCTGTCTGCTCAGACAACAAGGGGAAGGTCACATTTTCTACCGTAGCAACCCAGTCCTGGGCAACAGGAGCTCAGCTCTGCAAAGGACACCTGGAGCAAAGCCCCTGCACCAGGCACCTCAGGAGGGAGTCCACACAGCATTTTAAAACAGGCACACATGTGTCATTCCTCAGCAGCAGGCCAGGGCCAAATCCAAGAGAAAAATCTAATTACTGGACAGAAGCATACATGTTCAGACACTGGAACCTCTGACAGCTCCATCCCCATCCCCACTGGTGCCCCCATATCAAAAAATGAAGAGTCCTTCCCCCAACCTCTCTGTAAAAGCCCTAGGGCAAAAGGCCTCACCTTCTCTCCCAGACAGAAGTGATGGTTAAGGACAAGCTGTTTGTGAACTCTCCTTCAGCTGTCCAGAGCAGAGCTGCCTGCAACACTCCACCATCTACCACCCACCGCAGCCTTTAGTCAAGGCAAGTGTTGGAACCAACACAGGAGGCTGCTATCCAGGCACACTGCTCCATCACAGCAAGGATTCACACAGGCTGGAGGCGACCTTGAAAGGGACACTTGACTCCCAGTGCTCTGGAGAGGCCACAGGGATAACCTCTCCACACAGGAACAACATACTTGCAGCAAGAAAGGCCCTGTTATCTCTCTCCAGCTTATTCCCTCATCTGTTCCTCCTTGTGAACATTTTGTATTCACAAAATAGTGTTCCTAACACATGGCCCAAGAGCTTCTCTGCAATGGGGCTGCTTTTTCCAGTGTCTCATCACTGTAGTAGTGACCACTCAATGTCATGTGGCTGCTCAGCACTGCACTTCACAGCTTTCTCCCCAAAAATGTCTTAAGCTTGAGGAGCTGTTGGTGGGGTGAACAGGTTAGTTCAGAAATTAGGGATTTCTGGGTGTTGCCTCCAGATTATTCAGACCTAAATCAGAACAAAAATAATTGCATTTAAAGACAGGACTTTTTCCACCGTCTTACCCTCACAACATGGCACCACTGATCTCTGACCAGACAGGGTCACTCATGGCCTGGCAGTGGCAGGGAGCAAACAGTGAGAGGCAGGAAGGGATGTTTCCCACAAGCCACACCTGGTGACCCAGAAGTGGAAAGGCATGGCCTGGTCTTTGGAATCCCCAGCTTGTTACCATGAGAAAACAGCTTTTGTTCACATGAGCATATCCACCTTATTTTGCCTTTCCACCTATCGGTCCACTTTTATTTCTAGGTTGTTACAGCTCTGACCACTTGTTTGTTTTGTGTGACATGGCAGCAGTTCTGATATTTGAATCAAACTGACAGAAACCTGGAGCATTTTTTCCCTTCTATCCACCTTATTGTAGCATAATAGGCCAAAAGTACCATAAATTAGTCCGAAGGGAGGTTTTTTGGACATTTGAGCTGTTGCAGCTTTCAGTACACTCAGAAAAAGTCAAGAAAGTAATCAAATATGGAGTGCAAGCTCTGGGATTTTGCTGGTGGACTTCTGCTGCCCACAGCTGCCAACTGGCGTGCTGCTGTCTGCTTCAGAGCAGGAGCTCTAATGAGAGGGGCTTCTCTCTGCAAGTCCCAAGGCTGGGATGAAAAGAGCCAGTTTGGAGCCACAGATGACATCGTGGGAGCTATGGGACACTCCACAACATATCCTCTCCATGCCCTGGCACTATATTAATAATGATGTGACCTGCACAACACCACTGCTGATGGGGCCTTCATTCACCTTTCTCTTATCAACAGGATGACACAAAGTTGCAGTTGAAAACATTTAACAATAATGGATACTTATAGAAAAGGATCAAGGATCTCCCACGCTGCCAGATTGCTTTATTTGTCAGTAGGTGAAGGTTTAGAATTCAATTAGCTTCAGCATTCAAATAGGCTTTTTAATATAAAGCATTTTCTTCATCACAATCAACTAAGTCTTACTAAACATGCAGTGAATTGTGGCTAGCCTACAAAAGGCAGCATCTATAAAATGATATTAAAATAGTAACTGCCTCTAAAGGGGAAATCTGAGGCATATAAGGGCAGGACATGTGGAATGAATTTAAAGCACTGTTTTCCAATCCCTGTCTCATATAAATATTCCAATATTCCTATGAGAATGTTGAAAAACTACAGTGCACAGAGATCAGCTCAGATTTCACATCAAAAGCCCAAACAAANGTGGCCTGGGCAGTCATCAGGGAAAGACCAACTGCACAAGCAAGAGTGCATTAGACTTTTTACAGCCCAGGTGTTGACGTAAATTAGAGTAACTTGAATACCTGTCATTAGAGGAGCAATCAAAGACTGATCTGCCTGGAGTGTGGGAAAAACAAAACAATAGCCAGTCCCAGATCTGCATAATGTAAGGGAGCCTGCTCCACCATAGACAGTGCAGAAAAACCACCACCTCAGAGCCAGATTACTGTCAATAAAAGACTCAGTTCAGCGCAGAAAGACCCATAAATCAGTTTTGTGAGAAACAGGCAACCAGGCCTGGTAGAGATCTTAACTGAAAAAAAAAAAAAATCCAATTTTCCATTCTTAAAGTTAATTTTGATGATTCGAGGCCACAGAGTGGTGAGAAACCTCCACTAGTCCGGGTAGAGATGGAGAGACTGAATTTATTCCCATTAGAGTTCATGTGAAGGCTCAAGCCAGTTTTCAGAGGAGACTGGATGAGACTCATTGTACCTTCTGACTTTCCTGCAGCATTTGAACTTTCTGAAATCAGAGATTAAGAAGAGTGCATCCCATGAAGTCCCTTGATGTTTTCTCCTGTGCAGGAATTTGCACTGTAGCTCAGGGTTAGTCATTAAACCAGATCATTGGTGAGGCACCAAATCATATTTGCATGTAAGTAATGAATTTGAAAAGTGTCACAGTCAGCAAGCAAGGCTGGCACTGACTCCCAAAACACCATCCTTTGGATCAGGAAGAATGAAGCAAGGACCACAGCCATAGTTTGCACAGAGATGCCATGCCTTGTGTTCAGCACTGCTGGTACCTTGCTCCATGAACTTGGGGAGAGCAACCAGCAAGATATGCTGTCATCTGTCCCTAAGGACCACAACCTATTGAAAAACTCCCCATAAGTTACCCTCTGTGCCCTGCTCACAAACCACAGACTGCACAGAAACTCACACCACATCCTACTAACTGACTAGGTACTAAATGAGAATTCATTCTGCATATGACTTGTATCCCCTGTTTTCACAAACCTTCTCTGACCTCCACTTCAAAAAGCTGTAAAACAGCATTTGATCTGCCATTTAAAGGCTTATTTCAGTAACATGGCCAGGAAAAGTTCTTTGTAGACTCTGTTGGGCTGCTACAAAACAGTTACTTTTTAACAGTTCACACTGCCTAAAGGAATTAGTACAAGTTTGCAATAAAACAATTAAAAATTTTCAGTTTACTGAGTTATAGATGAATATACATAAAATCCACCATTACTGTACATACTTTTAGGTAGGTATTTTATCTTAGATCCTCCTCTGAGAACAGCTACAAAATGAAACACTCTTACAAATTTTACATGACAGTTTACAGTAATAAATTATCACTTTCAACCCCCCAAAATGCTGATATACATGAAGCTGGGCAATGTATGCTGGGCACACACAGAAGCTGGACAACAAAGCACCCATTTGCAAAAACATCCAAAGAAACTCTTAGTATCCATTCTTCCCTGCTTGGAAAAGAGCCTCTGCCCTCTGAGGTTTGGCCTGCTCTGTAGTTCATACTGCGTCTCGGAAAGCTTTCAGATGGGCTGCTATGGTTTCAGTAACTATTTTTACAGGTCCTGAGCAATATAAAAACAAATCTGTGGAAGAGACTTTAAAATCAGGATGGAAATAATAAAGGGGAGGGGAAAAAAAGGGACAAAAAGTAATCTGAAGCAAAGAGAGGGTTTTCTTGAACAAACAACCCCTCCCCAAACTCTGGGACTTCAATTGCCCCTTCTTCACGTTGAGGCCAATCTTAGCTCATCCTAAACTACTCAAGGTACTGTGGCCAAATGTTCATCATCTGCTCTAAATGGTCTACAAAACTTTAGAAATTGCATCCAAAGCAACAAAAAACCCCAACCAGAGAGTAAATCAAGGATAAGAGATTAATTTCAGTCTTAAATATCTTACCATACACATTTTGGTTTGAAAAGGATCAATCTAAAAACAACAAAGAAAAGCAAGAACAACACTGAAAACAAATTATTACACATGTGAAATGACACGATCACCTAATGTCCTGGCAGTACTGGCAAATAATGTCTTGTTCTAATCCATATCAAAAACAAAGCCAAAATGTTATGTTCCTGCACCACCCAATTATCTGCCTGGTTGGAATCCAGTAGTGAACTCCTACTGCAACTTCAGAGATGTAGATAGAGGAAGCAATATATATTACTGCTACTAAAAATGTTCAATAAGACAACTCAAAAACTACCTTTAGATGGATTGCACAAAACTAACAGACCAGATAACCACTAAGGAACTATTAAGTCAAGCATAATGAAGGTTACCATTATCTCTGCATTGTTTGGTTCTTTGCATCGTACATAAAAATATACTAAATCTGACCATCATTTTCTCTCTTTTAAAAAACATAGATTTTATACTGATACTGATTGTGTCAGAACTACATCAAGAAAAGCTTAATTTTAAGAGTCTGGTTTTTTTCATTAAAAAAAGAAAAAGGAAAAAAAAAACAAACCCAAAACTGTCCTTAGCTGATAGGAACTGCTCTGGTTTCATTCCAGATCTAAGAAGTCTTCTTAGACTTAGAGGAAGACATGATCCAAAGGTATATCTCAAAGGTATATGATCTCAAAAGTAATGAGAATCTGTACAATAAATTATGAGGGCTGCCAGTTGAAATTCTAGGGCTAAAGCAGACTACCAGCAAGGACAATAAAGATTCATCTTTTCCTCTTGAGTACTGAACTGCTGAATCTATCATATGTCTTATTTTGAGCTGACCAGCACTTTCCTGCCTGCAACACCAGTTACTGGACAAAAAGAACTGCTACCTAATGGAAATATGTATAGAAACCCTGCAGAGGATCTCCTGCTCTAGACTCATTCCTTGGGAAGGGCAGCTCCAAAGCAAATTAGTGGCCTGCTGTGTGCCCTGCAGAAGGTCAGCTCCAACCCAGGGGCTTTTGGAATCTGTGTACTGATGTTTAGAGATATCCCCAGGCAAGGAGTCTGACGCCCTGGTGGCTGCTTGCTCAGATTCCCATCTGCAGCTGAAGCAGTGGAAGAACAAACCTGAAAATCTTCCTCCTCTGTTTGGATTTAGTTTGTCTCTTTGCAAAGCAGTCAAAATCTAACCCAAAGCACATTAACAGCTCTCCACAGGTTATAGGAAAGACCTTAGCCTTCAGCATCTGAGCTTGCATGTGTGCAATCACCAGCAATACTCATGTGCTGTTCCTATCAGCAGCAATTTCCACTTGGTCCAATCTGGAAAACATCCTGAGTAATACAAGGATGAATTTTTCTGTTAAGTATTTCCAACACTGCCTTTTGGCAAGTAAAAAATGTCAAAAGTCACTTGGAAAAGAAAGGTACAGCTATGAGACGTTTCAATTATTTCATAAATAAGCTGCCAAAATGCAAAGAACAAAATCTAGGCAATACTAGTATTCTTCATATTTATATCATTATAAGCCAAGCTGACATCAAAGTATTTACCAACCACAATTACACTGTTCCATTCACTAGAACAGAGCTACAATAAAAAGTTTACTCATAATAGCTTTGTAAAGCCATTTTTACATAAATCCTTTCATCTGTTCTTGCAGCAGGACTTGATATTTATGCAATATATACATTTATGAAATACAGGAGAGATAACATTGGAGGTTTCAAGTTATACACCTGGGCCTTCAGCTGAATACTCAAATGATATTGGGCCATGAAATTTGCACATATGCATCCGAGTACACAGCACACATCTGCAGCAGGTGATGCCAATTTAAACACCTACAGTAAGGGCACACAGTTAAGTTGTCTGTGACTAACCCAAGGTTTCATCATTCAGCTGGAAGCCCAAGTAAAGTAAAGATAGCTTCTGAACATTTCATTTATGAAATAGGCTTCTCTACTTGTTTTGGCAATTATCTAATAGATGGCAAGGTACCAGTTCTGTTTTTCATCAGTCTATAGCTCCTTCAAACTCAAAGCAATTCTAATGCTACATGAAAGGCAATGGAAGAATTAAAATTCCTGATCTACCTGGAGAGGCACTAAAATTTTTGTGTGTTTAATAATGTGGGGCTTGGGTTAAAAGAGAGAGAGAGAGGGAAACCTAGTCTTGTCAGAGTTTGAGAATTGAAGAGATTTCTATCTGAATGTACTGATGTGGCACTGCTGAGGGCTCTCTGACTGATGCTGACTGCCCCAACTATCCCCTGGTCCTGCAAGGGATGGGCAAATTGGCGCTGCTCCAGCTAGGACTGGGACGACACAGATGCAGACAAGCAAGAGGGCACACAGTCCTGTAAAGGACTCTAAAGCATGGCAGAAATCAAACAAAAAGTATCCAAGGACAGCAAATTGAAAACGCCCTTCTGCTTTCCTCCCCATCTCCAATTACAGAAGTTTTTGCTCCAGTTTATTTCTCTTTGGAAACAACTTTTTACAGCTGCACATGGCAAGTACTTAGCTAGTAAGCAAAGAGGAGAAGCTGGAAAGAATGATTATTAATGGATTCTGCCAAAAAATAGTCAGGGCAAAGTCTTCCACAGCTCAGGACACAAACTAGCTGATCTCCCCCTACACAAAGAAAGGAGGCATGTCCTCGACTGCCTTCCTGAGAGGGTAAACAGCAAAGCTGCACTGCCTACTGCAGCTACCTGGGCTGAAAACACACAGCACCCTTCCACTTAATACTTACAAAGCTGGCTCAATCAACCCTTGTTAAAAGAGAGTATTTCCCAAGTCATGGTGTGTAAAAACCAAGAGGTTCCATTCATTTTATTTTACATATTTCTATCTCTAACCGTTTTCTGTGACCTTCAACAACGAAATGTTTCCATGTAGCCAGTGTAGCCAAAGGCAGTGTGCCCTGGGGGGCATGGGTTTACCAGGGGGCTCAGGCCACCATGGGCAGTGACAGCTCATGTGAGGCCACATCTAGTGACTGCCTAGGTCAGACCCAGGCAGATGTGCCAGGAAGGTGAATATGCCAAGAAGGACAAATCCACATCTTGCCTGAACCTGGTAGGAGCCACAAGCCACTGCCTGAGGAGACAAGGTGCCTCATCCAGCTGCTCCAGGGTCAGCAGTGGCTCCTGGCTCTTGCCAGTGTTTTGGAAGTGGCACCCAGCCAGCATGGCACTTCCATGTTGGCTGGCAGCTCTGAGGCAGCCTGCCACACAGGTGGCACAGGAACTCACTGGCACCCAGGGAACAGCTGGGTTTGGAGGTTATTGGCCTCCACTCAAGATAGCAGGTCTAGCAGTGCTCCTTCTGGTATTCCAAATGCAGGTTTATTGCATGAAAGTAGTAATTTAGTGTAGGTCAAGCTAAAAAAAAAGTATGTATGACATACCACTGCCTTGAAAACATACCCACAAAACCAAAAGCACCCACATACCATCATTCAGCACTTGCATTTCCTCTTTAGAACATTGAACAAATCCTCTTACTCCAGAGAAGTGCTGTAATTTGTCCTTGCTAGTGCCAGTCTACCAGCAGGTCAGAAGAGAAAACAAACTGGTCCCTGCAGGCTGTAGTGATCAGTGCAGGTGCCCTGAAACAGCAGCTATCAGAGGGTGGCAACCCATTTCCCCTTGAATTTATTTGTAATGAGAGTGGCTGTCACAGTTGTTGAACCCTAGCTAAAGTTATCATCACATCTGCTGAGTCCTGTAAATATGGCCAAAACCTTGATCCAACTGGCTGAACAATTTGGTTAGCTTGCAGGGGTAAAACCCAACTTTATTTTAAGTAAATTTGAAGGCTAAATTTAGCATATGGCAGACTGACTTACAACTCCTAACATCTTTGCTTTCAAAACTAGAATTTGTAACTAGATGGAGAGTTAAGAGCCACTTCAAATCTGAAGCCACAAGCTTCCAGATAAAAAGCAATTTTTTTCTAAATTCAGAGAGCTGTAGTACCTGGATAAGACTCACAGCTGAAAGGAAGCTTTGTATAGGTTTTATCAGGTCATAAGACATTATTACTCTCATGAAGTCTACTTTCTCTTTCAAACTGCAGCCCTGATGACTGGCAGTCCTCAAAAAATGCTGGTGCAGGGATCATTGTTTTCTTCCACATCTGCCAAGGCCCTTGTGAGCAGGCAGGCTCACAGGAGGCTGGGTCACAGGGAGTGGCAGTGCAGGCACCACCACACAGAGAAAAAGCCCTGCCTCTGCACAGAGAGGGTACAGCACCAGGGCTGCTGCAGGAACAAAGCCTCAACTCTGCAGCCAAAGGCTTCTTCAGGTGAGCCTGGATCCATCAAAACTTGCTATGAGGGAATGCTCTTCCATGCAGACCAAGCTGGTTTTGCACAGCCAGCATGAATTTGAGGTTTGCCACTAGTACCAAACTCCTGAGAGCTGTGACACAAATGAGCAGTTTTCTGGCTTCCAAAACTGTTCACCTGAGAAAGCAGCAGGGCCTGCCTTTTTCAGGTCCCCTCTCAGGTCTGGGGCAGACCTGGTCCTTACCCTGCCAGCTGCTAATAATAACTCAATACTTTCCCACAGGGCAGAGTATAATGCACTCATTTTATCTGTTTACTTCCAAGAGAAAGATCTCCTCAGGAAACTCAGAGCATTTTCTGTTCCCTCCCTGAAAAGTGGAGTATGAAATACACTGCACCATCCATATGGAAATGCTTATTGCCATTAAAATAACTATTCAGCTTTCATTAGTAACCAGAAAAATTCAAAGTCACTGTCAACGAGGAGACTCAGGAGAAATCTCTCTCGAGGAGAAATACAGAACAACAGATAGCAGGGCTGGAAGGGGGCATCTACCCTTCCCCTGAGTCACCATACATTATATCATTCCTGCCAGTATTCATCTCTTTTTTCTCTGAAAATCTCCACTGATGGAAAATCTACAATATCTCTGTCATTTATCTTGCTATCCAAACAGCTAATGAAGCTTTTCCCAGTACTTTGAGACCTCCATTTGCTGTGATTGCATTTACAATTTTTCATACTATTTACAAGTGATGCATAAAATAATTTATTCCTTTCCTCTTCATGATTATTTGAAAACTAGTTACATGTCTCTTTGAACTTCTCCTCTTTAGGCTAAGCAATCATATTTCCTCTAGTCTTTCCTCACAGGTGGTATTTGTGCTGTCATCATTACTGCTCTTCCTGGGAGCTCCCATAATCCTGTATCATAAGTGAAATGGGTGAGAGTGACACAATGCACCATCTTTATCTCAGCATTGCACATTAAGTTTATAAATGTCATTTTAAAAATCTTCATATTTTCCTTATCTGCATGTCTCCCTTCTCTGAACAGGCCATCCCTTCCTACCCAAACAAGTTTATTTGACTACTGACCACACAGTAGTACCATCTTTTTTGGTCCTGGGGAATAAACCTCCAAATACTAGTCTTTGCACCAATCCTCATCCAGCAGCAGCCCATCGTGCCTGATAAGAGCTGTGGATGCATGAATGAAGTGAGACATTTGTCTGTTCCTGGGGCTAGCTCTTCCCTCTTACATCTCCCAAGCTCCCAGATTTCTCCAGACTGTGGTTTCCAAAGCAAAGTGCACTGCTGCAACTACACCAAGGCACCAACCCACATGCACCAGCTGTAGGCTTCTTCTAGAAGAAACCCTGCATGGTTTTGTGTTCATGTCTACAGAGAACCCAAATCCCAAATGACTCTGGCACCCTCCCAGCATCAGTTTTTACATGGCCCACTGACCATAAGGAAGCCACAGTTGGGGTTTACAACACAGAGCATTTGAGATAGGAATTACTTGATCTGCACCAGCCCTAGATCAGTACACTGCAGCCTATCTACAGCACATGCTTTCTGATGGAGCCTCTGCTCTAACAAGAAAAAATTAAACTAAAAAAAATTAAAGTCACTCTTCTTTTTTTTCTTGCTAACCATGTGTTTCAGTGAACCTTTTCATACTATACCTGTTCATTAGCACCAAACTATAAACATTGCAGGCTTCACTGTGCAGTTTTCAAGTGTAATGTCATCTGCTCTAAGTCAGGACAACTACAGATTCATTGTGCCTTGTCATATCATACCTTAGGTCTCCTGACCTACTTGCCAAGCCTTAAATCCCTTCACTATTAGCCTTGTACTACTGGAATAGGTAAAAAAGAAAAATGAAACAGAAGATAACTTACTGCACGTGTTAAAAGCATATGGATTTGGCATAAAATCTGATGTGACCTAAGGCACCTAAATCTGACATTAGGAAAGGTGTGGCACATCAGAGCACTGGCACTGCCATTAATCCTGCCCTGGAGAAGGATGACTCCTGTACTGTCACACTGCAGCCTAAGACATGAGGTGGCTCTGTGGCTTCCAACAGGCCAGGAATTACACACAGCAGAGGGGGTTCCTGTGCTGCTGCTCACATCATTACTCCTACTCACTCCCACCCCTCAGAGCAAACCCCACAGGCTCTGTACCTGGTCACCAGCAGGAGATGCTTGCATAGACTAGGAGGTCTGGTCAATTCAGTCCAAAATGCACTTTCTGAAGTTAATTAAATTGCAGTAACATTTCCCAGGTTGCACAATCCTGCAATGAAGAAAGGAAAAGAACTATTAATTTTGTGAACCACTGGGGATCACAGAGCCTGAGCATGTGTCCATTATGTATTTCCCTGCATAAGTACAAATTCTGCATGAGAAAGAGGTAGTGTACTGTAAAGAAGAGGCCCCCCCTCTTTCTAAAGAGGAATCAGAACAGGAAAACACACTGGCTGGGTTCTCCATATCGCTCCCTGAGGCCAAAGGACCCAGTTTGTTCTCAAACAAATTTAAGGCAATTCTTCCCACTTCACATACATAGTAAAAACCAATATAAATGGTGGAAAGAAAAGAGAAAGGCATAAAAGGCCGTGGATGTGATGGTAAAACTGAACAGTTATCCAGTACAACAGCTGCTCCTTGTAAGAGACATGGTTCAACAACTAGCTTTGTAACTAGGAGGTTTCTGTAGTTTAGGCTGGAGAAAAACAAATGCAAAAGCTGAAACAAATGTGTGTGAGGAAGAAAAGGAGAGGCAAAAGCCTGGAAGATGTGACGGATGTGCTGCAAATAATGTCCCCACAAAAATTACACTTGACCATTTGATGTATTTAGTATTAGAACCAACAAAATCAAATCTTTAAAAATCCAGTAATTTTAAAATAAAGTGTAAGAACAGTTCAGCATTTTACAGATTGACTTCTATTTAGAAATCAGTCTCAAGACCGCAGTCCCTCACAGCCATGCATAGACTGTGGCGAAATGAAACCCACAAGGGGATTCTGCTATAAACCCTCTGAAGCTGGCCTGTGCAGTTCCTGTTTGCATAGGCTGATGTTGCACCTCTTAACTCCTACTTTTTCCCTTGCAGAGAGTAGAATAACCCTGTGCTATGGATCCAAGTGCACAGTGGATACAAGTTCAGCAGTGCAATGCAGCCATGCTGTTTTTGGGGAGTATACTATTTATTTACAGAATTAAAAATTCTTTAATGATGCTTTCATCTAACTTTGAAGCTCCCTCAAATCAATAAACTTCTATATTAGTGCTGTTGAAGGGAAAGAAACAAGCAAACAATTTAAAAAGGCATACAGAAGAATGAATTTTTCTTCTGTAGATGATATATGCACAAACACATGTACACAGTCTCTCCTCCTTCTGAAGTGCAGCAGAAGAGTAGCTTTTTTTTCCTGAGCAGAGAATTTGTCCCCATCTGGTTCCATTTTTTCTTATTTTCTCCTTTTAGTTTCCTTCTCTCTCATTCCAATTCATATTTAGTTCATTTTGTTTAGTCTGTACTCTTTATTCCCTTTCCTCTTTTTGCAGATTTACTTTTTAATTTGTTAGAGGAAGAAACATTCTTTCCCTGGTTTTCATAATACAAGCTGCTGGAAAGGGCCCATGCAGAAATCCCCCCTCTTCAACAACTCTCCTGCTCTTTCAATCCTGGCTGCCTATGTTCACTCCTGGTAGCAGAGTAGAACTGTTAGGGTTTATTTATTTAGGAATGTGTATCAGTTTATTTTTTAATTCCATTTCAAATACCTGGCACAGGCCACTGCATGGAGGCTCAAATATATTATTTACGAGCCATTATATTTAGCTTAAAACAACTCCTAATCTATTTGAGAAGAGCCGCTGTAAGACAGGATTAGGCTGAAATGAAAATGTCTGCAGTGGGATTTTACTAAATTGCTTTTAAATCACATTCCTAGTTAAACAGTGCTCCAGTGAAGGCTATAAACCCTAATACATCAGAAAGGCTGATTTGGGGCAGAACTCTCAGCAAACTTGCTGTTTTTATAGAAGCAGAGGAGCCCAGCTAAGGCCAAAGCCTTCTCTGCAAATAAAGCCCCAAAGCTCGAAATATGAGAGCAAAGCTCTGCAAGGCTGAGCCGTGGAGCTGTTTAACTGCCCAGGAACAGGCCCTGCTATTCCCAGCTTGCCAAGACCCTCCACACCCTGCAGCAGGGCCAGGTGTTCAGCTCCAGGTGCAGGAGGCAGCAGCAGCCTGGTCAGCCGCGAGCCGCTGCGTTCATCTTACGCAGATGCTCCTACACTGAGATCAGGACCAATGCACTACGTGGGACGAGGAGGGTAAAAGGGCTCTGCAACTTAGCCTGGCTTTTCTACGTGACCAGGGAAATATTTTTTAAAATATTTGGGAAGAAGTAGGGGCAGCTTTAGGACTTAGTGCCTGACGCTCATATCTCTGATTTTAATGCCTGCCAGGCCCTGTTAGAGCACTGTCATCCTCAGCAGCTGCATTTCATGCGAGATTGCTGCCACTGTCCCTGTCCAAGCCTCTCTGCCTCAGAAGCTGTGAACCTGGGCGAGCAGGGGGGTTCTCTGTGCAGAGCGAGCACCTTGGCTTCCAGCCACCATGCTGGAGCTGGCTGTGGGGCCATCACCTCCTCTTCCCCACACTCTCCCAGCACCACGTGGACCCCACACTAGGATAGAGTTTTAGTTCAGATTCTGTGCACTTCCTACTGTATTATACATTTTATCATCCTGAAGGTTGTTTTCTTTGTAACTTTCACTGCAACTTTGCATTTAAGATTTGTAAGTAATCACAATTGCCTAGTGATTTCAAAGTAACAAATCTATCTTTGTGCTGGAGTACAAAACATGCATCCCATGAAAAAGTCTCCCTCTGAGAGCTCCCAAATTCTCCAGCACCAACCTAGCTTCATTTCATTCTGGATGCAATGTGCTCCCAAGTTGAAACCCTCCAGCACAGAAAAGTCATGATGCAATTTCTCAACAGAAATCACCAGCAATGAGGGAACACCTCAACGAGAAACTACGCCAGTAAAATCAAAGAGAGGAGCTACGTACTTGGTACAGCCAAAACAAACTAATTTCACTACAGTCAATCATTTTAACCTCTAACACTGAACATGTCTATTAAAAATCCAAATCTTTAACTTATTTTATGAAAGTCTTAACAAGATGGAGAAGATTTCATTCACACCTCTAATGTGACTCAGGTCCACACTGCTGTTGTCCTGCAGCAGGATGTACTCCAAGCTTTGCACAAACCAAGCTAATCCACAGATGAGCTTCCTATTTTTGCCCTGCAGAGTTCTGCTCTGAGATCCCACGCTGTGTACTACCTGCCACCGCAACTACCATACAGACCACTCCCTACCCACTGCTGCCAAAAATCAGTGAAAATACATGTGCAGAACCCCCGTAGGACAGCTAAAGAGATGTTTTAAGAGAACCAACCTGTGCTATTTGAATCCGTTGGAGGTCACCCAGTTCTGAACTTCCCCAGCAGCTCCAGTCTCGTTTCCTGTAGAGGAGCGTGTGACACACACTTCCTCACCGCACCTTGCTACTCGCTTTGCTTACGTTGTAACATCAAATGAAACAACTAACTGTCCCTCACGACATGTTAAAGACATTTCTGATCGAATGTTGAACCACTGACATTTCTGCATAGCCAGAAAGCCCTCCTCTACTGCCTTCTGAGTCACTCCATGATTCAATGGACCTTTTTGTACTATATATTAATACCAAATGCTGAATGTGATTCTGCCACAGTATGCTCAGTGTCCCTCCCCCCCTTCTTTTAAAGGGGAAACAAAAGCAGTAGTGGAGAACATAATTACACTGCAGGCATGGGAAATTACAGTTCAAGGGTATTTGTTTATCAAATGTTAAGAGTGGTAGTGAATTGATGAATTCAAACAGATGAAGTCATCAGCAATTTTCACAAATACTTTCATTTTAATACAGTAAACAGAAGTTTGAGTGCTATGAAAAGTAGTTTATATCTTCAGAAGAGCAGAGATTTTCCCAGTTGTAGCAGTGTGCATCCACATTTTGTTATCTAGCACTGGGCAAACAGGTCTGAACACATGTCACAAAAGGAAGGACAGTAAAGTCCTGGATTAGAGTACTAAATTTACAGGACTAGTCAATAGGTGATGCTTTATCAGAATAATTTTTTTTTTAAGACACATGAATTTTGGAAAGGCAATCTAACCCTAAGTACACCACCAGCAGAATACTGACACAGTCTGGAGATAAAGTTTGAAGACTACCATGTCACAGTAGAGGCAGAATGGTCATACCAGAGTCAGCACAGAGATACTGCTCTGCTGGAAGATGCTCCTCGTGGAAAACACTAAACACTCATCAATCAAGCTAATGGAGGGGGTGAAGATGAATGTCACATTCCTTTATTTAGTGAGGGCTGAAATAACAACAGACAGTGCCTGGGGCACTGATCAGCCTGGCAAGGCCTGTGTGAAAGCGGTGGGTTACAAACCCAGAGGGGTTCCCTTACAGACTGACTGCAAAGATCCTGGCTGGGACACAGATTTCCTTTAGCTGTACCTAAATGTGAATGTGAAAACCTTGACGGTAGGAAGAGAGTGAACAGAGAGTGATGCTGCAAATTTGGGATGCAAATCTTTTGACAGCAACACGCATTCATGATGTCCTGCCTCCACCATTCAGTCCTCCCACTGCACCCCACAGCTGCCTCAAGTGTGTTGTTGGCACAGTGGTTCCACAACCTGTGCCACGGACCACACTGAGGAGCTGATCTAGTGGTCCAAAGCTCATCAGATTTTTTCCCTCTTTCCTCACTTTTAGGAAAAACCAGACAAGTGCTGGCAGGAAGCTGGCTCTGCCACTGCCCAGGCTGTCACACAAAACCATGGCTACAGTGAGAGACCCAGAGCAAGCCAATTGGAGCTGCTTCTTTGCCCATGGGTAGATGAATTCGATGCAATATCTACATAAATTAAGAGGTTTCCACTAAAGTGTCATCTTTATAATTAAGCTGTGCCAGATGAAGACATCAATGTTGTGTGATCAGCCTCCTGGTAACCACCAGCCAGGGATTACATTCCCATCTGCTGCCTCAGGGCTTCTTACCATCCCTCACTAGTTCATTACTATCAAATGAGCCAAACTTGCTCCAGTAATTTATATCAGTGGGTTAAAATAACTGGAAATGGAGTAACAATGGTTTTGAGAATCTCTCCTATCCACAGAGATGTGAGAGTAGTGACCTCAGGCAAAGAGGCACCAACAACAGGATTTACAGAGCAGCGGCTAAGTGTTAAACAAATTACCCCCAGCTAATAAAAGAAGCAAGTATTTTATGTGTAAACATGCTGAGGACACCCATGCAAAAGGAAATATGTGCATGACTGAAAACCCCCGACAAACTAGTTCATAAAATGGATGCTTTTGCATGAGACTTACACACACCCTCCTTGTGCATGATGCACCTCTGAGCTCCTGCAGCTGCAATAGGAAAGCATGTGCAAACACATGTCTGCAGATGCACCTGCTCTGCCTCCACTGAAGGTTTTGGGCCAAATGGCCAAGGTATTATTTACACTGGAAGACACTTGAGAGTGCTGTGAGGCTCACGCAGCTTAAGCATCTACCCCTCGGTAAGCGTGCAGAGACATGATACGCTGGACTGCAAGCTTCAGAGGCACTGAGGGGAAGTTGAAGAGTTCAGGAAGTGGCCATGCTTGCTCTCAGCACACTGCCTCTTTGTCCTCACCCAGCTGCTCCCCCAGGAGCTTTCAGACAGCCTGGATCCCTCACAAGAGATGGGTTATTTCTCTCCATTTTAAGAAGGGGCTATGTTTACAAAGTCACTTTTAATGTGTCAACCTCTCTGTGAGGATCTAGTCACACATAGTGGACTGTGCCAGAGCTGTGCTTGGAGTTGCTGGTGGGGAAAATATACTTTTATATCCCCCCCCAGACATTTGGGGTTGTTCAAGATGGGAGGAATTTGCTCACCCAGCAGGTAACCCGCAGCAGCCTCGCAGCCACTTTTAATCCACGCCCAAAGAAAACAGCCTCCCAGGGTGCTGCTCCAGCCAAGCTCAGAGTGCTGCATGCCCTTCAGTGGGGCCATGGAGAGGGACTGCAGGGGCAGCAAAGGCAGCTGTGTGACACTGGGGGACCCACCGTGTCCACAGAGCTCTTGCACAGCAGGGTTTGCTGAGTCACCACTGACACCACAGCATTTGTCAACTCTGACTGTGGACCACTAAGACAAGAAGGGAAACATCTGAAGCCTGGTAAATTCCATCCCCTGCAAACTGACCATTTATTTCTCCATCCTTGTCACAGCAATCTGTTGGCTGGCACCTTTCAGAGGAGCAAAGCTCCAGCAGGGATTTTTGGCAGTCATCTTGTGTAAGCCAACCACTTGCAACTAATGCTGTGTCTCATCTATATCTCTACGTACACAAGACAAAACCATCCCTTTAGCTTCTGAGTGGAAAGCATACTTGAAGCTCTCCTTTATGTACACGTGGGTACTTAATGGAGGCATGTGTTAGTCACCCTACAGATGGCACAAGCTGTTTTTAAAGCCATAAATTGACTTCCCCTCACTTGCCATGAGATCAAACAGTGTTTGATTTACGAATAAAGGACCACCCCAGCAGCAATAACAAGTTGCACAGCAGCCTGACAGATAAGCTACAGAAGGATGTTAATAGACACTGATGTAAAGCTATTTACACAAATGATTTGCTTGTCCTGTGCAATGGGGATAAGAATGCAATCATGGGCTCCGAGGTTTTTGGTTTAGATTAGAAACTTGCACTATCCACACATTTGAGTATACTGGACATGATGACCCAGACTAACAGAGCATGCTGAAACCCAGCATTCAAAACCAGCACACACTTTTTCATTATAAAAATGGGCCCGATTTATTCACTATATGGAAACTCACTCAATTAACCAACATGGCTATGACTATACACACAGACAGAACAGTGGATATGGTGGGGACTGTTTTCTATATGGAACCTGTCACCAGCAAATTTGAGCAACTAACATCTCAGTGCTTGGGCAAAACAATCTGTACTGCCCTGACTTTGAGCAGGCACAACACAGGTGAGTGCAAGAGTAAACCATCGTGTGGTTTACTTCCACCATCGTGTGGGACTGTGAACGTGCAACCACAAATAAACCAGCCAAGCCCAGATCTGTCAGCCAAATCACCAGAGCCAAGCACTAATACTGAGGTGTTCCAACTTCAAAGCAGGAGCACAGTCGGCAAGAGTTTGTTGAAAGAATTACAACCAGAAACTGGGACTTCTCAGTAGCATATAATCCCTGCTGTTTCCATTTCCTCTTTCTCATTATCGGCACAGACGGGGGCTGAAGATTAGCAAGCAGTGGGTGTTTGGGGTGAATTAGAGCATGTGTGATGTAGAGCTAGGCATCCTGGTGGCATCCCTGCGACTTCAGAGAGATGTAAATATTTAATGCTGCCCACTACATTTCTTCAACATGATGAAACATTAACACATTCCTTGGGGGTAGGGAGAACCATACCAGATAAAACAGGGAACCTATTTTGTCCCTCATCCTGGATGTGAACAAAAGCTGATGATCAAAAATGCTCTTGTAGATTGCCACTCTCTAGTCAAGTCTATGTGGAAAATGAAGAGTTTTTACACTGTTCCACTCCTGTCTGAAAATAGTGAACCCCCTCCCTCTCAAACTCAACAGTTAATTCTGGGCCAAAGCCCTTTACACAGCTATGTGCGTATGAGATTATATTTTCAGCTATCACCCCTGGTTTAGCCACAGGCTCTCCTTTCAGAGGACAGCCACATAAATAAAAGCCATTCCTAAGAAAATGTACTTTTGCCTAGAAATGCCTATGTATTTCTTGACTCGAGTAAAAACTGCTGAACTGACAAACCTTGCTCTCAAATTTACTTGTCCTCCCTGCTCCTTTAACATAGACATTAACAGACTCCCAAAGAAGAGTTCTGCAGTGTATATGTATTATTTATAAAAATATATGTAATTAGATGTATTTCTAAAATGAGAACTCTACTTCTGTGGAATTCCCTTCATATCATTGTAGATATTTCTAATAGCCTTAGTACATTCTCAGGAATCAAAAGAAGTTTTAATAAAAGTAGGAGTGCTGGTTGTGGCTTCCAATACTTATTTTCACATAAAAACTGATTTCTTAGTTGGTAGCTTTTTTATACAATAAGCTTGGGACACAAGCTCTTTGACCCTATCAAAGAATATGGACTTACTCAGCAGGTCAACCAAGAGAGAAACAATCCATGCTATCTTTCCAAAGCATGTTTTCAACACTCATTATCCAGTAAAATCTGCCTAGTTGTTTTTTTAGAACAGCGTCTGCTATACTTTTCCAATGGCATGCCTAGGCTTCAAGTACCTTTTCTCAATACATATGCATTGCTATGATGGCAAAGTTAAAATATATTTATTATTGAGCAACTTGTCTTCAGCTATTCACATGAGTCAAAGTTTTCAAAGCATTCAACAGAATATTTGATGACAAACTTTTATATACTTTGTTATTTCAGTAGAAAACATCAACCAATTTTAAAAGATCACACTTGAATCTGAGTAATGTTTTATATTCAAACTTCCCATCAACATCTGTGTACATATATATACACAGATACATATATGTACATACAAATAAAGCCAGACAGATCTACACCTTAGAAATCATGATCTACCCAGAACATCACACATTTTAAAGCCACAAAAAAAAAAATATACATTGATAAGAGCAAGTTTTCATCTGACACAGGCCATACAATTTCAAGCTGTTACTGATGCTTAGTTCATTCTCCCTTTNTTTTTTTTTTTTTTTTTTTTTGGGAAAATAAGTCCCAATCTTTGGGAACTTTAGTCCATTTCTCACATTCTTCCCATGGGTGGTATATTCCACATCAGGAATAAGTGGATGCCAAATATAGCCACAGATGGGAGTCTATGCATAGTTGCTGGGTAATTATAAAACAGAATCAGCTTCTCTGCTGTGTAACAGATGAGATTTTATTCTTTGCTTAGCTACAAGTGCTAACAATCTGATACTGATTTGAACTATATCCAAGTAAGGCGTGCAAGATCAGGTCATGTACAAGATCAAACCACATCTTTGTGTTTCATTGATATTTATTGACNAAAGAAATAGGAGAAGAGGAGGCTTAGTATATGAATACCTATATACACTGCATATCACATTATCATTTAATTATCTGCGCAATTACTTTGAATTAGGACAGTTTGCCACTGTAATTGCAGAGAGCAGTAGTTAAAAAAGTGACAGAGAATTGCAGAAGCCATGAAAAGCATCCAGATAAGAGCCTTGGAGACTAACATTCTCTGTTTCCTTAGACAGTGAAAAAAACTCAGCCCTGTTGTGAAATCCTACATCTCACCTGCACGTGAGGAGTAGCCACATGGGACACAGCCAGGCGAGACTGCTCACACCACTGTGCCCACTGCTGGCCCTGCTCCCAAAGGATCACTCATTAACCATCAGGGAACAGCCTCAGTCCTTGCTGACAATCTGACTCCTTCATGATAGCTTTCAGCATGGAAGTCATGCACTGCCATTTTGAGCAGGAACTTTTGTCTTGCAGACCTGGAATTCCCAATTCATTGCACATAGACTACACTTAATCTGACATAAAGCAATGTTTAGTCACAGATCACCTGGCTTAGAGAGCAAACTGCTGATTTAGAAATAAAACACCCTATATTGCCATTCATCAAAACCTGCTTTCATCAACTGCTGAAACTGAGTCAGTTATCAGGAGACTGCACTCACAAGACAAACCAGCACCTCTACCTCAGCAGGGTATGTGAATATCCTATTGGTCCCACAGCCAGACAAATAAAAGTAGCTGGACTTCTGATGCAAATTCCCTTAACACACTTGGGAAATGACAGTCAGGATAGCCCAAATGTGAAGGCTGAGCATGAAAGCAGAGGCACAAGTATGATGTTCTGGCTCAAAACAGCTTGGCACCTGGTCTCCCTCATTAGCAAAAAGTTCAACACAGAACTATAACCAACCATGCAATCATCTGTCTGCACACCCCTCTATATGTGTTTTGTTTCTACTTTCCTCTCCCACTAGCAAAAGGCCAAGTATACAGTAGAAAACTGAGAAATTTAATTTCCAGCTAAGTTTATGACTTATGGATCCAAGGGCACTACCCATGCTCAACAGAAAACCCAGACTGTAGTTTGAAGTATGGCTTCTGAAAGAGTGCTGCTAAAAGAGCAGAAATGCCTTACAGTCCAATCTCTAGACTATTCAGCAAAGCTGGCTGGCTTCCCTGAGAGGCTGTACCACAGTAGTGACCTAAGAGAACAACACAGAAAAAAGCAGCAAAGACCTCCTAAAGACCCTCCTGCTTAGCTTGAAAGCTTAGAGTTGCCCTAGAGTAAGTGGGACACTACAGCATGGGTCCCTTTGGGTAAGCAAAGATTAGTCACGGGCATTTTGGTAGAGCCCAATGGTTCCAGTTGGTCTGTGGGCCAAGTCCCAGCAGACCCAGCACAGTTCCTTATGGAGGATGAATTGTGAGCTGATATTCCTGGCTCTCTCTCAGCAATGCCTCAAAGCATCCCCGTGCGCTGTGGGAGTCTAAAGGTGTTTCTTTACCTGTTCCCTGTCACTACGTGCTGCCAGCAGGGGCTCAGCTGCACCAGCTGTGATACAGGCTGTATATACCTACTTGATGTTTCATGGTGTTACTAGCTTGGATTTAAGTGAACTTTGTGACATATTTAACTTCAGGCTTTTTGCTGGTAAATGGGACAAGGACTGTTCTCTCATCCTCCAGTGCCAAAGCCAGCACTTTGCATCACTTTGGGAAATTTGGATTTTGAAGACCCTTGGCAGTCTCAAAGGCTATTTCCATAATTATACCCTAAAGAACTATTTAAAAATTCTTTTACACTTGTCCTATACCAGACATTACTCCTTAGTGGCAGGGTCTGAAATCCTGATCCAATGTACGTTAGAGGAAATGACAACGATACCAGGGGTCACATGCTCCATTGAGAAATAAAGAAACCAGAACCTGCACGTGCCAGACTTAATAGCTGCAATTTTTGACAATGTCACTTGACAGAACTCAGGTTTATGACCAAACAAGCCTGCAGATAATCTGGTTTTTTTCCTCCCCAGCACAATCACATAACAGTGACCCTGCCAAACTTTCAAGCAAATATGTAAAGAGCACTGGGGCTTTAGAGCAGAAGAAAGAGTCATCCTACCTTCAGAACAGTGATTTCCAAAAACAAC